>BRDA01014812.1:0-11755 GCA_036984385.1 Crenuchus spilurus | reverse complement strand
GCCAAAGCCCTGTCCCCAACCCGAAGGCGAAGACAGGCAACCCTCTCGTTCACCGCGGTAAACTCCAACACATAGCGGCTAAGCTGGGGAGCTATTGATTTTCACAGGTGTTCAAATACTTATTTGCAGCAGTAACACACAAATAAATTATTAAAACTCATACATTGTGATTTCTGGATCTTTTCTTTTAGATTATGTCTCTCACAGTGGACATGCACCTAAGATGAACATTTCAGACCCCTCCATGATTTCTAAGTGGGAGAACTTGCAAATTCGCAGGGTGTTCAAATATTTATTTTCCTCACTGTATATAGGACCTCTCTAATACCCAAGCTTTACAGTCTTTTTATACACTTAGAAGTTAATCACACACACCAGCAGGCAATCGTGCACAGTGAACTCTCAACTGGAAGCAACAGTCCACCTGGAGCAGTAGGGGGGATCACCCAGTGCCAAATCATATCTGGGCATTCACAGATACTTTCATACACACACAGACATGCACATTCATTCACACACACTAGTAGTTAATTCACATCATCTCCATGTTTTTGGACTGTGGCAGGAAAACCACGGAAGGAGAACATGGAAACTCCACCCAGATGAGGACTTGAACCCAAGACCTCAGCACTGTGAGGCAAATGTGCTAAGCTACCATGCCACCCATGGAAGCATGAACAGCTCCAAATACAAAGGACATAACACAGCTTAGTCTATCCTAACTTCATCCAAACTGTGTCAAACACAATGTCAGTGATGATAAAATGATAAAGACATTAGGCTGCTAGGCTGTAATTCATCTTCATGAGTAGTGCTTCAGACACACTATGCTTGCACAGAGGATATGTGATGCCCTATGAACATTTTTGACATGATCCTTAATATTAATGAGGGCAGCTACCGTGTAATAAAAAATTGAGAGATGTGGTTTTCTGATGACATCAATAATATGTTATATAAAAAAACAGGGCTCACTTTGTGTCAGTTATTTCAAGCTGAAAATGGTCTGTCCCAAATATTTCATTTCTTTTGTTTGCGTTATACTTATTTCTCAGCTGCATTTCTTGTACTGCCATAACATTACCAGTCATCTTGATTGTGTCATTTTTATAATTGTGACTAATTAAGAACCAATTATTGGTAATAGCATTCCAATTACACAGGCAAAAACTATAATACTGTAATATATTAACATTTATTTCTCCAAAAGTGCAGTTATAGCATTCATCCATCTTCTTAACCCTCTGGAGTTAGTGTTCCAGTCAGAGGGGACAAAACCAAAATTCAGCATAAACATTTATATAACTCTTATAAATGTATATAAACACTTATAAAACAAAACAACCCCCAGGGTCTGCTTTTCAAAAATATATTTTTAGATATTTGTGAGAGGAATTTAAAAAAGCAGAGAAACGTTTTTCAGAGCGAGTCAGACAGCTGATGGTAATTCCAGACATTAGATTGGTGGATTACCAATGTGGAATGTGCAAAGACGACCCATCAATCAAAAGAGCTCTCACCTGAACAAAGACCTCACCTTGATTTTTCACACCTATCTCATAAGTATTCAATCTAGGAACCACTGAATGAGTGTAAACAAAGTGTAAATTTACATTTGTTAAGCTTCAGAAATAAAACCACATACAATTTCTAAAAACTGGAATAACAAATAAGAAAGGCAATCCATAACTGTTTCAGCACTGAGTCACTCAAGTCATGTGTTATAGCTGCTTATCAAGTTACTTTTTTAACACAGTCTTTTTGTCTGAATTTCAATCTGCCACCACAAAGCAACTTCCGTCCATGCTCTATAAATTGGTAGCACTGGACCATGACGAGAGATCTGTGGAAGATGGTTTAGCATTTCATTTGACAAACAATCTCTCCAGGCAGATATCATGGCTACACTTGCAACAGGAGCTACTCAATGGAAACACAAGCATGAGGTTAGTTTACATTTCATATGGCTTTATGATAATAGTGTACTTCATATTAGATTACATTTGTTTTTCTTTTCGACTGCTCACACTATAAAACTCAGCCACGCAAGTCAGAGGAGAACATGACACTGAATGTTCACAATTGACTGATGTGATGATTCACCAATTAATTTTGCAGTCAAGCTAAGAATATCCCACATTCTTCATTTCAATCTAACATTTATTTACTTCTACCATCCATTATGTTATCTGTTTAATCATGGTCACGGTCACAGTGAGTCTCATACCCCTTCACCAGGCAGGGCATTAAGCTATCGTAGCTAACCTCAGGTGAGGGTGCCAATCTATCACTGGGCACACACACCAGGACAATTTAGAGTACCCAATTTACCTGACCTCCATATTTTTGGACTATAGGAGAAAACCACCGCAGCAAACTCCACCCAGATGGGGACTCGAACACAAGACCTCAGCACTGAGAGGCAACTATTCTAGCCACCAATCCACCATTTACTTACTGCTTACAAGAAAAAAAAAACTAAAAACATACAGTGGTTAGACAATGAAACTGAAACACCTGGTTTTAGACCACAATAATTTATTAGTAGGTGTAGGGCCTCATTTTACGGCCAATACAGCATCAATTCGTCTTGGGAATGACATATACAAGTCCTGCACAGTGGTCAGAGGGATTCTAAGCCATTCTTCTTGTAGGATAGTGGTCAGGTCACTACGTGATGCTGGTGGAGGAAACAGTTTCCTGACTCGCTCCTCCAAAACACCCAAAGTGGCTCAATAATATTTAGATCTGGTGACTGTGCAGGCCATGGGAGATGTTCAACTTCACTTTCATGTTCATCAAACCAATCTTTCACCAGTCTTGCTGAGGTATGTCTCTGGTATGTCACCCATAATGTTGTGTGCATTGCAATATTTTGAGCAAAACTGTGCTCTTACCCTGCAAACTGAATCTTCACACTCTGCTCTTACTGGTGCAATGTGCAATTAATGAAGATTGGCCACCAGACTGGTCCAATTTAGCCATGAAACCTCCCACATTAAAATGACATAACCCCTGTATATCAACTATTTTAATCAGTTATTTTAGTTTACTTTTGCTTTTACATTAAGGGGTAAATGTCCTTTATTTAAAAAAGCTACTGAAGACATAATATAAATTGGGGATATTAAACATGTCACATTGTTCTTATGTGATTTTTTTTTTTTTTTTACAAAAACCTAAACTCCAGAAAGCTTTAAGCACATTTTTGCTTTAAAAAATATTTGCTGGCCTATTTTCATGATTGTGCACAGGTTTTCTGAATGAATGCAATATTTTGGGTTGTATTATATTTAGATGCTCTTGTCCACTTGCATGACATTCTGCAAGGTTAGTATACAACACAATAACATTTTGGAATTCTTCTAAATTGAATCAATCATTTACAGTTCAAGCCTTGACAACCTATTTCATTTTCACAAGGTAATATATTTTAATTATGCTCCTCAGATGACTGAATATTTTTACAAAAATCAATAACATACAGATTTTACATCATACTAAATGCTATTTTTATTGTCCTGGTTATGATGGTACCACATCACTTTGGAGTCTTGAATATATATATATATATATATATACTGCAATTTTATTTCTATTATTTGCCCATTTTTGGGTGAAGACAAGCACAAGCCTCCTCTGATGCATGTGATGTGGCCACTGTCTCTTTTCAAACTACTGCTGATATACCGTCACTGGGGAGCCCACACACTCAGAGGAAAGTGCAGGATTCCCAGTTCTGATGGACCAGCCAGTAGACACCTGAGCCAGTGTACACTGTAATGTGAAAGTGATGTGAGAGAGAGCGCTATCTACCTGGCCAGAGAGAGACCGGCCAGTTTTTGCTCTGCCGGGCCCCAGCTGGCGATGGCAAACAGCATGACAGGGATTCAAACTTGCAATCTTCTGGTCATAGTGTCAGTTTCTCAACCCGCTGAGCCACTCTGGGCACTGTCTTGAATATATATTTAAAACATGAAAATAAACGTTATTCTTTAGTCTTATAAAGATATTAAAAAAACAGAATGGTCATTTCTGCTGGTATTGTAACAGTGAGAATCCTTCTGTCTTTCAATAGAACAAAAGTAAGGTCAGCGTCAGGTTGTGGGGTCTCAAAGTAAACATATTACAGCAGTCGCAGGTGACTTGAGGGCATTCTTGACATTTTTATGTGAAGGCTTTTGGAATACTGATCTTTCATCTGCAGTCCTAGAGAGACAGGATCCTGACCATACACTTCCTGACTGACACCTGACCAGGAGCAGCCTTGTCAGAACTGACACCCAGACTGAGAAATAGCTCTACGGTTTATGGAAAAAAACAGCATACCATCACTCACCTCTTCACACTATTTCAGAGATGTCATTTCAAACTCTGAGTGTCAGCCCGAGGGCTTTGGTCAAAAGCATGACCTCTTCATAAAGTCATCATTCTGAAATTCAGATGCATCTTCAGCATTTTCCATAACGCCCACCATCTTCAACTAAGGGATAGATTAAAACCAGACTGCATGATTAGTCATGGACATCCTCACCATCCTGTGTGGACTTTCACATTTGGGTATCAGCAATCTGCCCCCTTTGCATAAAAAGTGCAAGAACATTTACCACAAGAGAAGTTAAAGGGACGAGAATTCATTTTGACAATCTGTCATCTATCACCAATGGAATGCTGGGACGGAGCTGGTTATAAAAGCAGCTAAAACATAACAGTTCAGTCCTTTACTAGGATAATCAAGGAGGAAAGTAACATCATTTATAAGTGTACCACGCCAGCCGACACAATGTCGAACTGGAAAAGGATGATTCTGTTGGCTGGAGGAAACCATTTAGCGCATCTCACTTTAACTCTGCAGGTCGGGCTCATAAAAATGAGACTTTCATGGAAAATCTATACACCACAGGAGCAGGGAGGGAGTCACCGGCACCAATCACAAACCTGCTTGTGCCTTGGCTCTCTTCCCAAAGAAGTGCTAATTGTCTAAACCGGATTTTTGGCATAGTTAATGCATGGCTGCTGTTCCTACCCTCTGTTTCAAGTCGTAGGTGTTTCTGGAGCTTCAAAGGGCAAAAGCATGTCAGTTTGTGAGGTGAGTACATTTGAAGTGTTGAAATATTCAGCCTGTTCTCCTTAAACTTGTCAAGCCCGCAGACAGTGACTTGGCTATTAATACTTCATATTCCAGATGACTGCGGTCTTACAGAGAGGAACTAGGTGTTGAATAACAAGTAGGAGTCCTTTTTAAGACTTCCTGTGGAAAACAGGTATTTTTATGCTCATGAAAAGTCTTCTAGACATTCATATGACTGCTTTTGTTTTGGTTAAGGATCGTGAGCAGAAACCTCTGAAGATGGGAAATTTGTAGATGACCTGACTGAGGAAGCAGAAACAATAGGACTTCATCTTCACAGCTGATGATAAAAGAAGCTGCATGAAGTTCTCTAAACCTACATTTGCTAGGAACAGACCACATCATGATTAAGGTGTGTGAGGAAGAAAGAAGCGGAAACTCGAGAAGTTGGGCTGGGGTTCTGACCAGCTTGGCTGATGGAACCTGAAGCCACACCCACTATTTTTGAATGACAGATGAGTGAGAAGTCGAAGTGAGAGAATGTATGAGTCAGAAGAATTGAGAGGTGCCAGAGGTTTGGTGGGTTTTCATCACGAGGGTTAGGTAGAATGGAAGGATTTATATAGGGCATGAATGAATTAGAGGCGGACTTATATGATCCACCTCCCAAACTTCTGAAATATTGGCACTCAATGCTCATTTATTTTCTGAAATCAATGGTATTACAAATTTTGTTGGAGTAGTTGGAGTGCTCTCCAGGGAAGGCCTTATACTGGATTTTGGATCATTGCTGTGAGGATTTGATTAGATTCAGTGACAAGAGCATCAGCAAGATCAGGATGTTGGCTGATCACCACCACCTCATCCTCCCCCGCTCATCCTAAAGTACTGGATGGAGCACCATCATTCCAGAAAGCACAGATCTACTGCTCCACAGCTCAATGCTAGGGGCTTTAGACCCCTCTAGTCTACATCTGGCATTAGACATGGTGCCAATAGGTTCATGTTTAGTCTTATTCTATTGGCAGTAGTTATCTCTGGAGACTAGACAATGTGTGTGTATTTGCACACATTTTTAGAAGAATCCATAATGTGTAAAAATAAGTTTAAAAATTTTTATATTTTTTATATATTATCAAATATTATTATATTATATTATAATAATTTTATATATTATTTTAAATAAAATAAATAACCAAAATAATTTGTTATATTATTATATATACTACAGTGTTGCTTGAAAGTTTGTGAACCCTTTAGAATGTTCTATAGTTCTGCATAAATATGATTTAAAACATCAAGTCCTAAAAGTAGATAAAGAAAACTGAGTTAAACAAATGAGACAAAAATATTATACTTGGTTATTTACATATTGAGGAAAATGATCCAATATGACATATTTGTGAGTGAAAAAAGTATGTGAACCTCTAAGATTAGCAGTTAATTTGAAGGTTAAATTAAAGTCAGATATTTTCAATCAATTTGATGACCAGGTGTAAGTGGGCACCTGTTTTATTTAAAGAACAGGGATCTATCAAAGTCTGCTCTTCACAACATGTTTGTGGAAGTGTATCATGACATGAACAAATGAGATTTATGAGGAGCTCAGAAAAAAGAGATGTTGATGCTCATCAGGCTGGAAAAGGTTACAAAACCATCTCTAAAGAGTTTGGACTCCATCAATCCACAGTCAGACAGATTGTGTACAAATGGAGGAAATTCAAGACCATTGTTATCGACCAACAAAGATCACTCCAAGAACAAGGCGTGAAATAGTCAGCAAGGTCACAAAGGACCCCAGAGTAACTTCTAAACACCTGAAGGCCTCTCTCACATTGACTAATGTTAATGTTCATGACGTGTATGGCAGGGTTTCAAGGAGAAAGCCACTGATCTCCAAAAAGAACATTGCTGCTCATTTGCAGTTTGCTAAATGTCATGTGGACAAGCCAGAAGGGTATTGGAAGAATGTTTTTTCAAGACCAACTAAGACCAAAATATAACTTTTTGGTTTAAATGAAAAGTGTTATGTTTTGAGAAAGGAAAACATTACAGCATAAGAATCTTATCTCATCTGTGAAACATGGCGGTGGTAGTATCATGATTTGGGCCTGTTTTGCTGCATCTGGGCCAGGGCGGCTTGTCATCATTGATGGAACAATGAATTGTGAATTATATCAGAGAATTCTAAAGAAAATGTCAGGACATCTGTCTATGAACTCAATCTCAAGAGAAGGTGAGTCATGCAGCAAGACAAGACTGTTTAGTTACAGTTATTACTGTAAAGGGGGGTCACACCAGATACTGAAAGCAAAGGTTCACATACTTTTGCCTCTAACAAATATCACATATTGGATCATTTTCCTCAATAAATTGTACATGACCAAGTATAATATTTGATCTCATTTGTTTAACTGGGTTCTCTTCATCTACTTTTAGGACTTGTATGAAAGTGTGATGATGTTTTAGGTCATATTTATGCAGAAATATAGAAAATTCTAAAGAGTTCACAAACTTTCATGCACCACTGTATACTTTTTGGCTTATGGTAAGTAGTATTAAATCATAATTTCAAATCTGCATTAAAATTACACAACCAGCACTGGGGAGCAGGCTTGAGGGAATAGCACTTCTTGTTTTTTAGCCTTTTCAGTTGATTTCATTTTACTATAAGACATAAGGGCTCTTGTGTAGAATGGAGTGTTTCCACTCCATAGATCAGCAGACACTGATCTGTTCTCATCTAAAGGTCAGTGTTTCAGATGATGAAGAAAATGGTCTGAACTGAAGATAGAATCAAGGCAATCTTAGAAGTGAAAGGCATTCTCAACTCATTATGTACACCAAACTTCTGCTCTGTACTAATTAAGATCCAATTTTCTTTCTGAGATGAGGTTAGAAATTACACTTTAGAGGAATCGTGTGGTTCGGGGGGCCGTGTTGAATCCCTCAGTGTTTTCTTCAGAAAAGTCATGCTGAAACTCTTCTTTGTCAATACTAAAAGAAGATGAAACTTGGCAGAAACACCCAGAGGTTTACTGGATGTTGCCTAATGGCACTGCAATTCCCATTATAGAGTGAGGGGATCTGGAGATGTGTCCTTTCATCACGCAGGCATTTGGAAAAGCTTTGCTCTGTGGGTATTCTTTTTTTCAACCCTTATGGGATACTATGTTTCACTTCTCATAAATCATTCCCAGATATGAAATTTAATCAATTTTTCATTAATAGTGTTTGGTCAGGACTATATGATGTAGCAGTAAATACACTTTTATATTCTGACATTCCAGAAAGCTTTTAGCTTTTTTTACTTCTTCCATCCATTATATTATCCACTTAATCCTGGTCAGAGTTGCAGTGAGTCCCATACCCCTTCACCAGGCAGGGCTTTACACTGGCTTAACTAATACCCAGGTCAGGGTGCCAATCCATCACTGTGCACAAAAACCAGGAGAATTTAGAGTACCCAGTTTGCTTGATCTCCATGTTTTTGTTTTCATTTTTGGAGGAAACCCAAGCACATATAGGGGAATAATGCAGCATCAAAGTGTTTAATTTAAGTAGCTCCCCCCAAACGAAAATACCCTGATCAGTGGCTCCTTGTCTCTTTGCTTAGGGTGGATTCAGTGGTGTGACATCACAGAGATGTTCTTGTCCACTTGCATGACAGTCTGCTACCAAAGTTGTAACAAATCTAAGGTTTACTTTATATCACACAATAACATGGGGCATGTGGCTGCTTTGGGGGCAGCTGTGACCTGGTGGTTAGAGATCTGGTCTTGTGACTGGAAGATCCTTGGGAAGGTCATGACTGAAGTAAAGGTCTCCCGCTTGTTTACGTCCCGCTCCCGCGATAAAATCACCATATTTGGTCCCGCAAACATGTCCGCCCGCTCTGTGGGGTGCGCGAGCAGTCTCGTTCAGAGAGACAAAAGGAGGAGAGCGGATGTTGCTGAATTGGTTCTGGGTTGGATGTAAGATCCGGAGCTATTGAGAAAAGATCCAGAGTTATATCTCCGTAGCCCGGCCATATTACCGCCCCTGATCCTCATATCAACCAGATTAAGTATACAGAACTTAAAACTTACTTACATATTGTGGCAAGGTGGGAGAGAAAAATAACGTAAACGGATCCAACATAATGCAGAACAATCTTTATATTATTCATTTGTGAACATTTAGTATAATATCCATATACACAAGTCGCCGAGCTGCTGGTGACACCAATGCTCCTCCACATCTCACAGACAGTAAGTTACTCACATAAACAAATTAATCATGTCTACCAACACAGGATGATAACTACATTAATAAAACACTAAGCCAGCACAACACAACTGCATAAAATAACCGATATGAACAATTCATAACTGTTTTACAACCGTGTACAACCCGCAGGAACTTCTGGGTGATGACGTCAGCCATACCGCGTGACCTCAACATGGCCAACGCTACAATATTTATTACAACAGCAAAATATATTTTAGGTTATAATGAATCATTACTAGGGCAGAGAGACCCTGTGTGTGTGCGTGTGTTAGTGTGAGTGTGTGTGTGTGTGTGTGTGTGTGTGTGTGTGTGTGTGTGCGTGTGTGTGAGTGGGAGATAGAGACAGAGAAAGAGAGAGAGGCGATGTAGTGCCAGTATTTTGACTGTCTTACTGACTGATTATCTGTGTTTATGTTCATTATGCAAGTAATCTCTGCATGATTATCATCATTTTCTAGACTATTCATTTACAGGATTTTTTGACATGTATGTCTCGTCGTGATCCTGCAACGTCTGGACTGACTGACCAACTGCTCCTGCAAAAGACAATTAATTTTGGTCCCGCACCGCAAGGTATTGTAATGGGTACCGCGGGAGTCCCGCAGTAATGCAGACCTCTAGACTGAAGTGATCTTGAGCAATGCATCTAACCCCCAACTGCTCCCCGGGTGCCATGGAATGGGCTGTCCACCACTTTGGGCACATGTTCTCACAGCCTAGTGTGTGTTTCACTGCATGGATGGGTTAAATGTGGGGGTTAAATTCCACTGTGTGCCACTGGCAAAAAATTTCATCTAATCTAAATAATTTCAGAAGTTTTCTAAAATTAATCTGCCATTTCCAGTTTCATTTTTCCAATGTAGTATGTAGTATGTAGTATGTTAAGTTCCTGAGATGACTGAAGATTCACAACCATATAATGGTCACCATATTGTCTTCTCCTGAGATGTAGACCCTTACATTTCTGCACAAAACATCTAAAACATCTAAAACACTGTCATGGATTTCCTGATCTCTGAACATCAGAAGGAATGAAGAAGGAGCAGAATAAGCCTAGTTCTCCACTTCTCTGTTCCCTCCTTTTCCTCCAACATTAAAAGTCCAGGGCCTCTCTGTGTGCTTAAGGCAATGATATCAATCAGATTCAGAGACCTCTCTGCAGCCAGCTTCAGAGCAGCCACATAGCCATGAAGGGCTTATATTCTTTTTTTTTTGCTCGTTCAGTATTACCCTGGCGTCCTCCTCATCTGATATGGGTTAGAAAAGGAATCTCCCGGTGGTAAATATGCCTTTCCGGGCCAGGAGCCGCAAGCCACAGATAGCGGTGTTCACTTTGCCTGGTGAAATCAAACATACAGCAGGAGAGTCACATAAGTTCACCCTTTCTCAATAATCCAGCAAGGTCAGGTGTCACTCACACGACTCGCAGGAGGAAGAAGAGTGAGTGAGACAGACAGACAGTCAGTATATGTACCCAGAGGAAGGATATACTGTATTTTTGAGGCCCTATGAGATGATGAATTTATGTTGTCATCTTTGTATGACTCAGGATTTCCAGTAATAATATAGTGGCAACATTTATACATACACAAGTCAAATATCAATATAGCCTGTACTGATTTTCAATTGAAATTCATTTTCTAGGCCTTTCAGAGTCTGTTATAACCATCAAATCAGGTCTCTCTAATTAACTAGTGAGGTAGACAGTGTTTATGTACTTTGTAGTCAGAATCCTAACAGTCATCCACTGCAATAAGACATCAATGAGATGCTCTAGTTAGACAGTGATGACATCACTTATTCGACCCACCAGGTTTTACTTACCTCAGCTGTCAAAATGGCCTCAACATAGATCTGCTCTTACATTTTTAAAGCAGTTTTAATAGAATTCAGTCATAACTTTAATTTAACATTAAAAATCATGTCACTGCCCTGCTCCTGGCCACTGCACTGCATTGCATTGATGCTCTCTCAATATTTGGTCAAAATAAGGTCTCTCATGCAGCATTTTGAGATATCTAAGAACTGAGACAGTCTTCTTCTTGGGAGCAGGAATATTGTGACCTAAAGTGCTGTCTATGTATAGAGCTCACTAGGTATTGAAACAAATCAATAGAGAACCATAAAGTCATGCTATAAGTTGAACATTTACTTTATTTAGCCTAAAAATAGATGTTGAAAATCGGGCTGTGCTTTAGTCTTTCAAATTTGGTCCAAATTTAGCCCAAAAATAGAAATTTAAGATTTTGCTGTGTTCAGTCTGTCTGATTTGATTCAAATTTTACCCAAGACTGTCTCTTTCCGAACACGTTGAGCCCTAATGCAGCCATGAAGATAAGATTGATGCCAATGTTGTGTACAATCCCAAATTAGTCTTTCTGAACATAATCACAGCTGTTCAAAATCTAATATATA
>BRDA01014808.1:48389-66728 GCA_036984385.1 Crenuchus spilurus | reverse complement strand
ATCATGGCTACGTAGGAGAAGGATCCGGGTACTGAAATGGCCAGCTTGCAGTCCAGATCTTTCACCTATAGAGAACATTTGGCGCATCATAAAGAATACCAGAATTGCTACCACTTCAAATGTTGTGATAACTTATTGAATTTTACACCATATCAACAAGGATGGTAACCCCCCTGTCTTATTATAGCATTTGAATTGAATATAAATAAATCCAGTCTGTACTCTACTGCTCAAATGTCAGGTATGTTTGAGTGTATTAACAGGACTTTTCTCAGCCAATATATTTTATTTGGGCCCACAGGGTTGAACATGGGCTTATTCATGATGGACATGGGCTCTGTTTGGGTTGGTACATGGGCTATTAGTGGGATGCAGGCAAGACAATGTGTGCAACCCAGTAACTCTAGCACGAGGACATACTGGGTTTTGTGCTTTCATGGGGACTCTATGTTTTACCCATCCTGATTCCATCATTGATACTGGAAATCATCGAACAGTGGGGTCAACTTTTAACCCATGAACAAAACTTGTACCCAGCTGGGCTTTCCATATGAGTCCCACATGGGTATACTGGCTGGGTTCCTTTGTTAGAATGTAAAACCTCTTTTGTCTTGTCTAACCAGGCCTTCTGACAGAGGTGCAGTGCCAGTCAAAGAGATTGCGAAAAGGTGCCAAACACAAAGGAGACTCACTGACACAGCTCACCACTGAGGATGAGGAGAACTCTGAGAGCAGAAATGTCTCATCTACCAGCAGACTGCCTGCACCAACACGGGTGAAAATAAAATACTTCTACAATTTTAACCAAAATTTCAAAGCATACTCCTACAGATATTCTCATATATAGCATAAGACTAATGGTGTTATTCCCATTTTCCATTTTTAATTTTCCATTTTACTTGATCCTGTTGCTGTCTTCATTAATTATTATTATTATACACCAATCAGCTAAAACATTAATTTGGAGTTCACTCAATGGTGACCCATAATACTTTCCTCATTGCTCCTGTGGGAGTGGTGGAGTGATTGCTCTGTATCACTTGCTGGAGTTATCAGTTCCATTTGGCATCAGTGGCTCTTGGAGCAGCACTGTTGTACCAATGGGAGGCACTCATGGGCTCACAGACAAATGAGTCGAAGCATCTTCAGAAATGCAAAACTTGCTCCCAGTCAGTAGTGGTCAGTATCTACTGAGAGTGGCCTCCAATTTCCCAGATTTCAATGTTTCAATGTATTTGTGCATCTCAAGATACAAGAATCTTTATTGTCACTCCACCTAAAGTACAGTAAACTTTTAGCAGTCCTACAAGTGCCATCACACACACAACACACAGTGGATATACAGTACATCACAGTACAGTGCAATACAAGGACAGTAACACTACATATAGTATAGACAATGCTGTGCTGGAATAGAATCGAATAGAATTAGAATAGAATAGAATTCAACTTTGTCATTGCACATGTCGCAAGTACATCCATCCATCCATCCATCCATCCATCCATCCATCCATTATCAACCGCTTTATCCGGGGCCGGGTCGCGGAGGTAGCAGTCTGAGCAGGGAAACCCAAACCTCCCTCTCCACAGACACCTCAGCCAGCTCCTCGGGTGGAACACCGAAACGTTCCCAGGCCAGTCGAGAGACATAGTCTCTCCAACGTGTCCTGGGTCTTCCCCGGGGTCTCCTCCCAGGGGGACATGCCTGGAACACCTCCCTAGGGAGGCGTCCAGGGGGCATCCGAAACAAATGCCCGAGTCACCTCAGCTGTCGCAAGTACAAAGCAACAAAATGTAGTTTGCATCCATCCAGAAGTGCTTAGTAAAAAATATGTATGTTACAAATGTACGATGAATTGTTTGGATATGAGTCCTATGTACATGAGTATGAGTGTATATACAGGCTATGAATGTACAGACTATGAACAGATTATAAATATGAATAGTTATAAACAGTACAATAAGTAATATAATAATATAAGTATGTACTTATGAACAGTGTAGATTATTATACAGTATACACAGTAGTGGGCAGTATATATAACAGATGAAAGAGCCAGAGAATGGTGTTTAAGTCCATGTATTATTGGTGTGTGTTGGGATACAGTCCGTAGTTGTTGTTCAGTTATTAGGAGGCAGAGTTCAGGAGTGTGACAGCTGTGGGAAAGAAGCTGTATCTGGTGTTCTTAGTCCGGAGGCTCCTGTAGTGCCTCCCAAAGGGCAGGAGGGTAAAGAGTCTGTATGCTGGCTGACTGGAATCTTTGATGATTTTCCCAGCCCTTTTCAGACACCGCTTCCTGTAGATGTCCTCTATGGCAGGAAGTGGTGCTCCGATGATGTGCTGGGTGGCTTTCACCACCCTCTGCAGCAATTGGTGCAGAGGGTGGTGATTTGGTGAAGGGCACAAGGGTAGAAGCTATTCCTCAGTCTATTAGTCCTTGCTGTAATGGACCAGAATTTTCTGGCCAGTGCGAGCAGATCAAACAAATGATGTCCGGAGTGGGAGGGATCCTTCAGGATGTTGGCTGCTCTGCTTAGGCAGCGTGTTAGAGTTCTTGAAGAGAGGGGAGGGAGCATATAATGATTTGTTGAGCAGTATTGATGACCCTCTGTGTTGTTTTCTTGTGATGAACTGCTGTTGTACCAAGTGAAAATACAGTATGTCAGCACACTCTCAATGGTGCAGTGGTAGAAGGAAACCAGAAGCTGCTTTTGCAGTTGTTCTTTCTGAGAAAGTGAAGCTTCACAAAGAGAAGCTGCTGCTTTGCTTTTTTTCTTTTTTACCCCCACTGTGATGTCATCAATATGTGTCCTGAGGAACTACACAGATCCCATCAATATATGTGTAATCCAACTCCTGAAGTCTGTTATTTTTTATTTTTTCTGAGTTATTTTGTTTTAGAAGCATTCTGTGAGATGTGGTCGAACACAAGTCCGATCTGCAACAGCTCCACCTTACAACTTAGGTGTAAGGAGTCCATGATTTGGTGAAGAGCTTTTGGTGGCATGTAGAGTTTTGGTGGCATGTAGATGACCAATAGCATATTTACCATATTAGCCATTGTTATGCCTGATCAGTGTAAATCAAGAGTTCCCAATCCTGGTTCTGGTTGGTGGTAGATCTCTAGGACCAAAACTGGGTACCCCTGGTGTAGATCAATACACATGCTGTATTTTACTACATCTGTAATGTAACACAAGCCTTCTACTTGGTGTGCGTGAGGGTTGATTTTCATGATTTGTAAGCATGGTTGTCTCTTGAAAGATGACAGAAAAACTTATGTAATATTACGTTTTCTGTTTCAGGTGTCATTGGGGTTGTCCAGAGAGCAGAAATGTGTTCTGAACAGAATTGTGGAATCTTATCGTCGGTACAGAGCTCAAGACAACTCACAGTATCGGGTGAATGGGTTTACTGCTTATCAGAAAGCAAATGGAGTAAATACTGATTCATAATGTTGGAAAAATGTAACGTAGTACTGATTAGAATTCCCCAGCCAACTTTTCCCCCAAGTACTTATCATTCATTATGATCTGGCTATTGTGCACACTCAGTAAATGATAAATTAACTGGTCTATTAAAGTTGCCAAGCCAACAATATAACCTTTAAAAATATTTTAGTTTTAAAAGCATCCAAATGTAATTCCAAATGTTTGAGTATTACATGTAGCTTGTTACTTCCCGAAACTGCAGAATAAACATTAAAACTGATACTGCTATTAATCTTAAAACTTGTCATTCAGTGATTGCTAGGAATTATAATAATATGCAGGTTATAGGGATGTGCAAAAATGTGTGCACCTCTGGTTAAATGATGTTTTATTGATTTTCTAAGTGATAATGCATCCTCTACAGAAAACCTTTGTACATTAAAACATACTTTTCTTTATTCACTGAATTTAATACATAAAATGTGGCCTGTCCAACAAAACAATTAACTAAGGGTGTGCAAATGACTGCATACAGATATGCGAGGAAGGAACTGAATTGTTGGTTTACACATGGTGCCAGAAAAATTTACATTTTAAGACAACTTACTGCACTCTTTTTTTTAGTTACTTCAACTTGAGGTTCACCCAGCTCAAAATTCTTAGTTTTGCCAAAAGTTCTCTTAAAATCAAGACGTTGAATCCTGTTTATGTTGCTTTGTCATCAGCAGTGGAGAGTAGGATCTTCTTTTTGGATCGACCAATTTTTGCTGTCTCTGGCTAGATAGATGCCGCTTGCTTCCAATCATTATGAAAGGGCAGTGTCCGCTGGCTCAGGTGTCTGCCAGCTGATCCATCAGAGCTGGGGGTTCTGTGTTTTCCTCCTACTGTGTTGCCTACCCAGAAACAATGTATCAGCAGCAGTTTGTAAAGAGGTATTGATTGACTTCACATGCATCAGAAGAGGCCTGGGCTAGTTTTCACCCTCCTAGAGTCAGGAACATTACAACGGATTGGGAGAGTCATTCCTGTCCCACTACTGTCACCATATCAGCTCACCTGAACTTTACAACAAGATCATATGATTATGATTTATCACAAACTTAGAATTAGCAGACCAGAGGAGGATGGGTCCCCCATGTGAGTCTGGTTCCTCCCAAGGTTTCTTCCTCCAGCTCTGAGGGAGTTTTTCCTTGCCACTGTCGCCATTGGCTTGCTCACTGGGGATTAGGGATTAATGATTTGATGTCTGTTATTACTAACCCTGTAAAGCTGCTTTGTGACATCAATTGTAAAAAGCGCTTTATAAATAAAATTTGATTGATTGATTTGATTGAGAGTTTTACCAAATAGGTGGGCTGATTGGACAGTCCATCATTGTGGGAAAAATGGGTAAAAAAATCCTAAAAAACGTCAACATTATAAAAATATATTGTGAATGAATTTTGTCACTATTTGTGACTCTTTCCTTCATATAATGCCACTAGAGCTCCAGTCATATACAGAAGGAGCATCACCAGAGTTTGAACTTATGATGAGGGAACAAAGATTAGACAGCTGCAAATCTGGGAGCCCAAGAGAAGGAAATGATGTCATTGTGTCATGAAATGAGTCCTAGTTGGTGTGGAAATTGGATTTATATATATATATATTTATATATATATATATATATATATATATATAATTGGGTTTGGGGGAACTTTTGACTAATTTTTGAGGTTTAGTTGAGCCTCAATTTGGATTAACTTAAAAAAGAGTGCAGTTAAATTGCCATAAAATTTTAAGCTGTATTTCCTTACTTTCTGTTTGAACAATCAATATGTGGAATGACAGATTCACTCCTATGATGTCATTTAACCTGTAAAGATAAAAGTTACATAACAGACTGAAGACTTGCAGCTGTAAAATGATGTAAAACCACTGGGCTAAAGATGATTAGATGGCATTATAAGTAGATTATATCTTAAAATCCAGAAGCCCTGATGTCATTTCTACTGCTTGGTGACTCATCTTGTAATATTTTTGTTCCTTTGCTCAGGTTCCTCAGTGGTCAGGCTTAGAGGATGGTGGAGATCACCTACCTGACTTGACCCCTCTGCAGATAGAAAGGCTTCTGCAGTTCTCTAAAAGCATACCTGGTTCGAAAGATTTCTTTTCTCACCCATCACAGCTGACTGTTGGCCAGGAATGATTGTTTAGCGATTGTTTATGGTTGCTTTGTTTTGCAGGCTTTGACCTCTTGGATAGTGCTGACCAGAGCATTCTTCTCTCCAGTTCCTCAGTGGAGATCATGTTCCTGCTCTCAGCGCAACAGTTTGCTGAGAATCCGTCTACATATAGTGCAGGTAGAGTTGTGTTGATTATGGTAGTCTCCACTAAGCTCTGAGATAACAATGCCATTGTCAGTAAGCTTGATACTTTCTTTTTCATTAGCTCTGTATCCTGGGACTGTATCGTCTATATCCAATCACAGCTGGTTGAAAACTTTACAGTCTAAGGCCAACAGTAGCCATGAGATTGTACTAAACTCAGGTAACTACTTCTGGTTTCATGCTCATGTAATGACTAAGCTCATACAAATGTTTCATAAGCATGAGTCTATATATAGCCTATATCATGAAAACTGCATTGTCATCCCTTTACCCATTGTTCTATTGTTAAAGTTTCAGAATGTGCCAGTCATTCCCCAGTTCATACAGTCCACATATGGGAACTAAGCTTTAAAAACAGCTTGTAGTTGAGGTCACAAGTATTTACATATAATCGCCTGAGTTCCCATCAGGTTCATTCATATATGCTGAAGTGTTATGGAGTGTTGTTATTGCTGCAATTTCAACCAGAGATCATGGACATTAGGTACAATACAGGTCAAAACCTTTTGGTCATTTATATAGACCCATGAGTAAAACAGATGAAAGGAAGTATGTTATTTATCTCCCAACATTGGTCATGTCAGTGACTGAGATGTATTAGGTTACGTTCAGACTGCAGGCAAATCAAATTTGTTTCTCAATTCAAATCTGCTGAGATTATTGTTCACATTATTACTGCAAGTGATCAGATCAGTTGTGCCTGTCCACAAATCACAAGCCTATCTGCTTTGTTTGCTGTGGTAAAGTGCAGGCCTCAGTAATTACAGACACCCTGGTGGTGTGGCTTAAGAGTTGCCAAGTTTGCGGTTATCCCGGAAAATTGCTGTATTTATTTTGATGCACTCGTGGGTCAATTTTCAGAGGTGGTGGGGTGTTTTTGGACTACTTTAAAAATGAACAGTGACCACCAAAAACTCTTATAGTAACACAGTATAAAAATAGTAGTGTTGGAGATGCCTTAGGTAGACTTTCTAATATTAGAAGACCCCAGTGGAGGGATCTGAAAATATAGATTAGAATAAGACTAAAATAATATTTTAGAGCAGGGGTCACCAACGTGGGCACCAAGTCGCCCGCGGGCCTGTTCTAAAAATAGCTCACCATAGCTGTGGAGTCAGACTCGGGTGTTAATAAATAAAAATGAAAATAAATCAAAGAATACATTGAAGCTAAAAGTAAAATACGAGAAAACAAATATATAAGAAGCATCTGTTGTCAGATGGAAAAATGTAAATTAAAAAAAAGTAAAACAGGAAGAACCAATCAGATCGAACGCTGTTTTAAAGGGGGAAAATGCAGCACAGCCATGAGCAGCAGCTAGAGATGGGAGAAATCTCCTGTGTTTACACTCAGCATACTGCAAGAGCACGCTGTCCAAAAGTCCCTCCACAGCATTCAGACTAACTATCATACTATACAGAAGTCATATATCTGCAGAGTCCAGAGAGACAGCCAGTAAGAGTAAAATAGTTAAAGTGATAAAAGCTGTTCCTCTGAAGGTGTTAGCGCTGCGGCTAAGCTAATAGTAGCTGCATTAACCCTTTAGCGTTTGGACTTGTAGCTCAGTATTTTAAACATTCACTAAAGTAAGGTGGATTATAATCATATTTATTTGTTGTACTTACTTTAACTGTATCTAAATATTTTCTGTAATATTCATTTATTATTTTTTTCTTTTTCTGTAATTATTTTAAGCTTTTTCACCTTATGTATGGCCTTAATAAAGGAAACAAAAGGAAAATCCAGATTGGCAGCGGACTGAAATCCAGTTAACGAGATCTCGAGCAGATATTTAGGTGCCTTTCAATTCAGGGAATTCTGTGCAAACTTAAAAGACAATAGCACCACTTACCAGTGAGCTACATCTGTTTTTTAACTATTATTTTTTAATTCACACTTGCATTACTGTAAATTTGAAAATGACAATATAAAAAAACTTTAAAAATATTTCATATTAGATTAGAGCAGGTAGCAGGTGCAGTGAAGGTGAGGAGATGATTTATGCCTGAAAACATGGCAGAAAAAAAGAAAACATATTATTTTTTTATAGTCTATTTGCGGGTCGACTGTGGTGACGGGCAAAGTGCCACAATGTTGAGAGACATTTCAGAACGTGTCTCGCAAGTTACCATGCTAACTACCCACCGGGTAGTGCACTACGAGCAGAAAAAGCCTGCGAGTTAAAGGCAGGTTTGTGCAAAAAGCAGTTTTTTTCAGTCTTCTTTCAGAAGTGTGTATCATACTGGTAGCCCTTGCATTAATCGATACCCAGGAAGTAGCTCTCAGTTTCAAAAAGGTTGGTGACCCCTGCTTTAGAGTAATAAACAATACCTACTTTCCTTACTGAGGAGTTGTCAACAGTGGTGATGTGAAAGGCACTTCAAAATTTGATTTGAGTGGCCATAGCAACTGGACTGACACAGGTCTGTACAAATCTGATTGTAATCGCATTTCAAACCATCTTCAAATGTGGCTTCAATCAGATTTGCAAAAACTGGTTTTCATGTAGTTTTGGACTGCCTGGACTGTCAAAAATCTTTGTGGAAATGAAACATTAGCAAAAAATGGGATTTGGGCTCACCCCCCCATTCATGATTAAATAGTTTTTTCTTTAATGTTTAGATTCCTCAATGGCCCTCCCCATAATTGGGGCCTGGGTATCTGAGGCTTACTGTCTGAACATAGCCTTAGATCTGTCTGTTCTCATTGGGAATGTATTGAATGCAGGAGAAATAGGCAGGTACTTTGTCAAGAGTTCGTTGTTATGGTCAGACAACTAGGTTGAAGCAGCTCTAAAATGTCAAGGCCTGTAAGCTGATTAATACAACCTGTAAAGACTAAAATGATTTCAGGAAGCTCATGTCTGCATAGTTATTTAACACAGCCATGACTGATGCAAATATTAGTGTTCTATAATATGCAGTTACAACAGTAATTTAATGTAAATAGCCATGAGAGGTATCAAACATAATTCTTTACTTTCTCTTTCTGGTCTTTTTCTTTTAGCAGGTTTGAGTGAGGAGCTTATAAGACCAGTGCTGAATTTCTTTCACAGTATGGCAGCCATTGCTGTGACGGATGCTGAATACGCTCTTCTGACTGCTACTGCAGTGCTCTGCTCAGGTCTGTGTTTGCATTACCATTCTGATCTAAAGTCTGGTTCATACTACAGGATTTTCAAAATTCTAAACGATGTTGAAAATGTGAGACACCCCACAAATAATATTTTTTTTACTTTTTCTGTCCTTGATCGTTGTTAATCATAAAGGCACCCACACTACATGATCTGCCCTGAATTGAAACATCATACACTTTACTAGTAACACACATGACCAACTGGTCCGAGCCTCAATTTGTAGGAGTTTACAAACTGTTACATCTTTTGAGCAGACGGGAGGTTCTCACAAACTAGATGTAAACAAACATGGCGGATGACATTTCAGTGCTAGTTGTGAGTGCATTCTGCTCAGAAAAAGAGAAGTATGTTAATGAAACTATAACAGCACATTATATGCTGTTGTCACAGCTCCGTAAGTCCACCTCATTTGTGATTTAACCGCCGTGTTTTTAACTTTTGTACACATGAACCTGCTTTTCAATGAGGTACTGTACAGCAGGGTGGTAAGAACAGAATGGAGGTCATTTAGTAGGTCTTATGGTCTTAAAGTGGCCTTATGGTAGCTCTTACTAGTCTTAAAGTATCAAAAGAGTAACAAAACCAGCTTGTTAAATAGAGGCTGAGAGGTCATGTAAAATAAAGGACTGGTTGTGTGGCACAGAAGCACACAATGTCAACTTTTTTCAGGGAAATTTTGTCCTAGTTATCGTTCATCTGCCCGGTTTTTGTCCATGTGTCTCTCCGCTAATTTTGCGAAAACAAAGCATCCACCCATTTTGAACACATCTGGCCATCATTCCATGCTTCCAGGCCACATTTATGTTGCTTTTATTTGATGTTTGTGGTCTTCTTCTTTCTTTAGTTTCTCTTTTTTAGCTTAAAATGTCACAAATATTGTGCTGTTTGACACTGTATGGCATACTGGGCTGTAGGAAAGTTGCTGTCCGCATTGACCAAACAGGTTCCCTTTGTTGTTTGTGTGAGGCAGACAGGCCGTCTCTGCGTGCAGTGAGGTGTGTGGAGAGTCTGCAGGAGTTTGTCCTGGAGCTGCTGTCTAAGGTGTGCAGGAACGGCGAGGGAGCTGCTGTTGGGCCGTGCCGCTTTGCCAGGCTGCTGGGCCGGCTCACAGAGCTCAGGACGCTCAGACACAACCACCTAATGCTCCTACCACAGCAGCCCTGGGAGATACAGCACTGAAAGCCATCTCTGGAGGAGAGAAGACCCTGAACCACCTTCTTGTGTTTGCAAACACATTTCAGTAGGAATACTGTAGGCCATCCCAATTGTACACTAAACAGCAATATAGTGAGTCGTATTTTGAGTATATTCAAAATATCCAACATGTTCTACACAGCCAAAGCAGACTACTGCTTATCGAGCCTGCAATCAAGGGTCCTGATAAAGTACTTGATCCCCTTTGCTGCAGTAGTGCTCTTCTGAGAAGAGTTTACACTAGATGGAACATTGCTGTGAGGATGTGATTGCATTCAGCCGTAAGAGCTGTTTTTTGGATGATTAGTTCTGCATCTCAGAAGTTCCACAGAATAATTTTGGGGGAGTGTGTATCCCTCTGTCTGCTTGGCTTTGGGCATGGGGACCATAGGCTTGTGTGTGGGTGCTCCAGAGGTTCCCATTTTATGGCAGTGATGTTCTATGGAGATTATACAAGCTGTGTTTGTGCATTTTAACACCTGCGTGTGCACCTTAGTTCTCATTCATAAAGAGAGGTGTATGCACTACAAGAAAATGACCTCAAGAAAAATCACCTTAAATGTAGGCCATCCATGCATCTTCTTAACTGCTCCTGGTCAGGGTCATGGCGAGCCCCTCTACCCCTTCAGTGGGTGCTTGGCAGGGCATTAGAGCATTACACTCATTTTAACCGTAGCCAGGCCAATCCTTTTGCACAGGAAGACCTGGACAATTTAGAGAAGGTTAAGTCCAAAAACATGGAGTTCAGGTGAATTGGCTACTCTAAAAAATTGCCCTGGTGTGTGTGTGTGTGTGTGTGTATGTATGAATGTGTATGTCTGTGTATGTATGTGTGTATGCCCAGATATGGTTGGCACTCTGTCCTGGATGATCCCCCTAGTGCTCGATGCAGTCCTCCAGGTGGACGGTCGCTTCCGGTTGAGAGTACGCTGTGCGCGACTGGCTGCCGCTTCTCGCCGGTGTGTGTGATTGGGTGTGTGTAAATGGAGTGTGTTGATTGTAAAGCATCCTTGGGTTTGAGAAAGGCGCTATATAAGTGTAACGTTCATCATCATCATCATCATCAAGGTTGATGAACATATAGTTTTTTTCAGTCATGTCTTAAAATCTAACAAGAAACAGTGATAACAGAACGGTGGTATAATCACAGTAATACCCTCCAGGGTGGTGCTATAACATGAGATATTGACTGGTTTACTGATTTTCCATACTCCGATATCTCACCTTTAGCACTCACTTTTGTATTATTGCTTAATACTGATAATCTTACAACATTCTTAAAATGAGAAATATTAGACTACATTTAAGAGGATTTTACTTCCTAAGAGGTCATTTTTGCAGTTTGGACACTTATGGATGCCAAAAAAGAGGAGCTACTAATGGCTGAAAGGTTGTAAGAGTATGTCAAATGCTGAGTATGCAAGCTAACAAGATCAAATAGGCATTTAAGGTTAGTAAACAAGGCAGCATTTCTCTACGGCAGTGTCTTTGCTAATTCAAACAAGTACAATCAAAGAACATTCATTATTCATTCATTCATTATCCCACCCGCTTAATCCTTATCAGGGTCGCGGTTAGTCCCCTACCCCTTCACTGGGCGCAGGACAGGGCATTACACTATTCAACCAAGCCCAGGACAGGGCGCCAGTCCATCACTGGGTGTACACATATGCACGCACACACACACACATTTTTACAGACAATTTAGAGTACCCAATGAACCTGACCTCCATGTTTTTGGACTGTGGGAGGAAACCGGAGACCCCGGAGGAAACCCACGCAGACACGGGGAGAACATGGAAACTCCGCTCAGATGCGGACTCGAACCCAAGAACTCAGCGCTGAGAGGCGAACGTGCTAACCACTAAGCCACCGTGCCACCGAATCAAAGAACAGTTCATGGAAAAATAAATAATTAAGGCTCTCGCTAAGTTGAAAGTAGTACATCGATTCATGTCTCAGTAGCACAAAACTGCTTACTGAACTCCCTAAAAAGTAAACTCTTTCAATTATTAAATTAAACCAGTGGTGCCTATTATTCATCCTGGACAGTTCAGATCTAACACACGAGTCTAATATTCAGATGACTCTGAAAGCTTTCTTTACCTGGATCAGGTGTGTTGCTTTAAAGTTGGAGCTAAACCCTGCAGGTTGGTAGGTCTCCGGGACCAGGACTTGGCATTCCTGCCTTGTACAGTAATACTGCTTAATATACAATTGGTACACAACACTGGTCTAGGATCCCCATTTAAAAAACCAGACCAGTTAGACCAGACCACACTGGAGTCCTCTGTTACAAAAAGTGGAGAACTTATTTTTTGACAATAGCCTTATTCAATGTACTGTACTCTTGTTGTGTGTTATTCATTTTATCTTAGAGAACTGCTTATACTTTACACTCAAGTCTTAAAGGTCTAAATGGAAAAAAGCATATGCCGCAAATAAAAATCCATATTTCTAAAGATGTCTTGGTTAGAACAATGTTTTGTCAAAAAAATAAAAAAATACAAATAAAAACTCTGGGCTGAATGTGCAAAAGCCATAGAAGTGAGTGTTAGTGTACATTTCATACACAATCTCTGGCTTGTCAATAGCGCCTCCTGCAGGACTGCCTGATTCACACCTGGTTCTTATGGCCAGTGTGACCACAGAGCAAGCTGGTACTGCTGAAAGTGGGCCACAAGAATTTCACACAAGAGAAGGAAACGTCAATCACACATTCTTCTGTGTAAATACAACATACCTTTCGTGTTTCTGATTATTATTAACTGTTTTACCCCTTCATATGCAGGTCTGCCTGTGACTATATGGTACAGTAATTTAAATATACACACTAGTAGTATTATTAGATACTTTTTGAAAGTTGTAAGCTTGGAAAAGTTTCCCAAGTCACTTTCAGTAATACAGTCCTGTGCAAAAAAAGAATCCACAAAGGAGAATTTCCAAATTGGTCAGATAGCTTAATGAGGACTGTACAATAATAGCTTTCCCGATTGGATGAGTCGACTATGGACTTCAGTTACCTGAGAAATCCTGCTTTGTGAAATACTCCCTGGACAATCTACATGTAGCATTTTAAGTGAGAGTAAATTAGTGCATCTTCTACAATGTACATGCGCATTTTAATGCACACCTACTGCTTGCAGAATTTAACAGATGTGCAAAAGTCACACATGGGTTTTAGTTCCCTGTAGATAATGTTAACTTATTTTTGTTTTCAAATTCACTAAAACTTTGGACCACCAAACGTTTGCATGGAGAGCAATGTGTAACGCATGCTGCCACTAATGTGTTGAATTCTGAGTCGTGCCTTTACACTCCCTGTTTAGACATGGTTAGGTATAGATTTCCCTCTCCAGTTCTCATATGATTAAAGAGTGGGATCATTCTAATCATTCATTCTTGAATGGCTCAGCACTCCCCAATCAGTTATCCTCACAAAGCTACAGTGACACATCATTAAATTCATAATTTACTTCAAAGGTAAAGGTCATTTTATATTCATTACAGGTAAAACAAGTCTTGTTTTACTGTTGGTCAGTTTGGCTTATAGCGCATTACCAGAAATCTAGAATCTCTCATTATTAGAATATTTCATTTAGGCTTTGGGTAAATTACTGTTTAATTTGTGTCAACAGTGTCTACATTAAAACAAAAAAGGCTTGAAATGAGCCACTTTATGTGTAAACAATATAAAATATGTCACACAATGTACTAAAATGAATTTTTCCATGACATTCTTGGAGCTGCACTAGTAGTCACATTTGTAAAGGACAACAGCTTAGAGATGTAATAGAACATTTATTTCCCCACATGAGAAAATACTGTTTGAGACAGGTTATTTGGCGAGTAGGTAAAATCTGCAGTTTGTACAAGCTTAAAATTTCTCTCGGCTCCATTTTATAAACAAAGTACTAGAGCTTAACAAGTTTCTACAATAAATACAAGGCTCTGTCCTCCAGGATGAAAAAAACAAAGAACAAAAATGTATTTTAATGACATTTTGTGAACAATACATCCTGCCTACAGCGTCTAATCGTAAAAAGCTCAACATAACTAAACCATGAAGTCACAAAGCCCATCTCTTCTTAAAACCCTACTCAATAGTTTGTCTTAAATAAGATATTTGATTTGATTCTTCAACCAATATATAATTTATCTCTATTTCTTTGCGTTCCATAAATAAATTACATTTCTGTGTATCAAAAATGAGATATATATGTATATATTTAACCATAGACACCTGGCTGTGAATCATACATAAACTGTATGTATATATCTTACATACTTAAGAATGTACTCGCACGATCTGACATTGAAGACAAGCGGAATACATTTTGCAGCAAGTCATGGATTTGATTTTCTTTCTTTTTTACAAAAATGTACATAAGAGATCTCATTTCTTCACACATCCAGGTGACTGAACTCACAAAAAAACAAGACTCAAATTAAATTAGATATTGTATGACAAAAAATGTACTTATATACATGAGTGTCTTTACAATATACAAGAAGTGGTTTGTAAATTGTTAAAAAGTAAAAAGCTATCGTAAGAAAATGGCAGTGACTCATTCACAAGTTTGTTGCCGATTCACTGAACCATTTGTATTAACTGAATCATTGTCAAAAAAAAAAACAAAAACAAAAAAAAAAACAGACACCGCTCTGCGTCCATTCGACAACAAGCCTTTGGGTGGTCCAGACTCAAAACCGCCAGATTTAAAGTGACACTAGTTAAAAAACCACACACACAAACATACGTTCAATAACCCACCCCCTCCAAACCCTACGGGGGATTAAAAACCCCAAAATAAAACTAAAGTTTCATGGCTGACACTCCTTCTTGACACTGGAACAAAATGAGGATGCTAGACACTCACGGCTGTCTCTCAGTATCTGAGAAACTAATGGCTGCATCCCAAGTGCATCCCTGGTTAGACGAGCAGTGCAGGATTTTGGGCATCACAGAGTGATTTTACCCTTCAAATTCTGCTCTGCATGTCCAGTACCGGGAGTGGTTTGGGACGCAGCCGTGTGTGCGAATGACATTTTGAGTAGTAGTGATGTGTGCAGAGGCTGCATGGGCTCTAAAGGTAGTTGGAGCCGACAAAGCCGTGGTCCCCTCGTACTCTGCTGAGGTGCTTCCTGGCGCGGTCATAGGCCAACTGTACAGATTTACGGATGCTGGTCTTCCGGCCCTCCATCAGACGCAGTTTATCCACTGTGTCATCCATGCCCAAAGGTAGCAGTTTCTCCCGCGGTAACCACTGCCTGCATAATGAAGAACAGAGATTAGAGAAGATTGCAGACTGCAGACTAAAGCCTCTGTATGGAATTCATGGCTGTGTAGATTTGTCAGGGTACATCTTCTAATGCATAACAAGGACATTGATAAGCACAATAATAATAAAAACTGATTTCAAGAAAGCTTACATATATCAGCACTATCTGGATTTTTCTGGTTATTTTATCTTTCTACACCTGTGCATGTAAACAAAAGTAACTGGATTATGTAAACACACTACACAAGGACTAACCTGTTCAAAATAAGTGAAAGTGCACAATAATTGCTTGCACAACGAAGAATTTGACCTCTGCATTAATCTGCAGATAGCACACATGAGGGGGAGTGAGCACACATGCCTGAAGCGGTGGTCAGCCCCTATCCACATTACCCGGGGAGAAGCTGGGGGTGGTAGTTAGGTGCCTTGCTCAGGCGCACTTGAGAGTCATGACCTGCCAGGGAATTAAACCAGTGACCTTCCGGTTACTAGACCAGGTCCCTAGACACCAGGCCATGGTGGCTTTAAGCCCAAAAAGTACAAATCCTTCCCCAAAAAATTCTGGACTGAGATTATTTAAAAAAGCCAGAAAGAAGGAAGAAAATCCTGAGGTAGATTTTGAATTAAATAAAAAAAAAAAACGTCATGTCCATCTGCTTCTTTGGTGGGTATATAAGTGGGTTGCAAAGCAGCGGGAGAGCTGCATATATCACCTACATTTACAAAAGACTCTAATGACTGCCTGATGAATAGAAGACGTTTCTACATGTAAATGTACCACACAAAAGTAATCTGGGGTCAAAATGAAATCATTTCAAAATGAAACACCCTCACACAAGCTTCTCTGTTGAAAGTTCATTAAACACTGGTGAAACATCACTGCAAATAAATGATTTGATAGCAGAAATACTCTCCAAAAAGATAATGTATCAAAAAAAGTTGTTTTAATTTAATTCAAAAAGGTAAACAGTCATTTTTTATATTCATTGCAAGTGAACACAATTTAAGCCTTTTTTGCTTTAATGTTGATACTATTTGAATAGTAATTTACTTGAAGAGTCATAAGCCATGATGATCAGCAGTAAAACATAAAAGTTTCTTCTTTTACAGTATTCTAATTTTTTGAGACACACTACCTGCCTACCTACAACAAGTTTTAATTAGTGCACAATACCAACTGGATCAGAGCTGCAGCACCATGCGCTGGGCAAAACCGATTATTTTAAGCCTAGCTTCTTTTAATTCTGTGTAATGATAGTTATAACATTACATAATGCAAATAGAGTTGCAGTACATATTAATATTTTGGAGCCCTGCAGTCTATTATTTTAATATAATAAATGATTTGAATACCAGGTGCGTTTGTTGTCAAAGAAAAGGACGAGGAAGAGTTTTTCACCGGCCTCCTCCTGCCTCTGCTCCCCAAGCCGCAGTACATCTGTAGGGGGAACAGGGATAGGCACTCCGTTATGCAGCAGACCCTCCTCCGGCATGTCTGGGTCTATGATCTACAGAGCAAAAAACATGCAAGATTTAAGCAATCTGTACATACATAAACATTGTAGGTATGTTTAAGATTAAGTCTGAACATAGGCTAAGCAGACATTTTCAGCAGAACAGACTGAAATACTAGTATATTAAAAACAATGTTCTTGAACATGGCTTACACTGCAATAGAATTGAGTTTTAAATTAAAAAGATTATTTCATCAGATGTGAAGTTTGGAATATGGAATCTAGTCATAAGACATCTTCAGGCCATTATCACTAGGATTAATTTGTTAGTGAACATACAGTACCTATATTAGCATCAAATTTTCACAAATTTTTTACTAGAATGCATATCCAACCTGTTTTCAATAGAAGTACAAGACTACTGGTGTACAGTGAAGTGAAACTGTAAATGTGCTGTGAGTATCAGCATCGTCTCACCAGAGCAGGGTAAGATGGATAACCTCTACATTTGGCCCAAACCAGATCCAGGGGCTCCAGTTCAGCATCACTCTCTATAGACAGCATATCCACTGAAAAAGAGAAAAACTCGACACATGTAACCCATATGTATCCACCAGGCGTGTCAAGTAACGAAGTACAAATACTTTGTTACTATACTTAAGTAGAAATTTTGGTTATTTATACTTTACTGAGTAATTATTTTCGGATGACTTTTTACTTCTACTTACATTTTCATGCAATTATCGGTACTTTCTACTCCGTACATTTTAAAAACAGCCTCCTTATTTCTACGTATTTCACTTCAGTTTGTCATCATTCAAAAAACATCCTTTCCAGATAAATTGTGCCATTCAGAAAGAGTGAATTTAAGGCTAATTAAGGGCCTTTCCTGCACCGCAGTGCTATAAGGCAGCACTTGAAATTTCTAACTCGTGCCTGCGGATCCAATATCTTCCAAAAGCAACAGAAAGAGACGGTGTAGTCCTCAAACACGTTTATTCTGTCTTGTTTTTCACACAGGTCCGTCTGTATTGCTTTTACCAGGATAACAAACAAAGGAGTAAATAAAAAATTTTGCTTAGCATAACAGGTTCCTCGTGCTACCTTAAACTACTGCCCTGATCTCCTCAGGGAAAAGTAATGGAGTACAGAGTAAGTTTGCAATCAGGGAAAGCAATCAATTGCCAGAAAAATAAAGGATTTACTCTAAATACTAAAATAATGCTCCTAAATAACCTAGAAGGACATAAAACACAAAATAGCAATATTGCTATTAAATATACTTTTAGTGCAAAATGGCTCTTACGTTACTAAAATGTTTTCATTTCAAAGGGGGCAGATATGCAGCTGAAACACGAAGCCAGTACATCCCAAAAAATTCAACATTACCATTTTAATATAACATTATAGTCATTACGGCTTTTAGAAAAAAAATATTTTGGGGGTGGTGGTGGTGGAGGGGGGGGGGGGGG
>BRDA01014808.1:0-48379 GCA_036984385.1 Crenuchus spilurus | reverse complement strand
TAGTCATTACGGCTTTTAGAAAATATGTATTTTGGGGGTGGGGGGGTGGGGTAGTGCACTATATGCCCCTGTGGCACAGCCTAAGTTTTGGCATTTGTTTTCTTTTCATTACTTTTACTTTTATACTTTAAGTAGTTTTGAAACCAGTACTTTTGCACTTTTATTGAGTAAAAAGCTTAAGTTGATACTTCAACTTCTATAAAAGTCTTTTTAAACCCTAATATCTATACGTCTACTTGGGTAATGAACGTGAATACTTCTGACACCACTTGCTTGAAGTCATCAGTAATTTGCAATTAAATGTAAGTAATTTATATCTTACCTGGACCTGTGTAGTCAAAATCTCCATTAACAGTCTCTAAGAAAGGTACTTTGGACAAGGCAGGTTTCCCACGACTTTTTTTTGGTGGCAAGGTACTGAAAACATTTAAAGCATTTCTACCATTAATACCAATCTATAATAGAATTCAAATTAAATCTAATGTACTAGTGGTGTGAGCAATTATGTTTTTGTCTTACATTTCCATCTTGAGTATGGGTGAAGGGCTGCTCTCAGAGTCTGAGCCACTGTCTTTGTGCTTTTTGAATCCATTTGTGAGAGCTGTGAACACAAACATTTGCAGATGACTACAGTTTGAAGAGAATTTCCAAAGCCTTCTATTGCTGTTACAATGAAAACATGGCCAGGGTTACACTCACTTCAGTAATGTTCAACCTAGCAATATCAAAACCTAAGAATTAAAGGTGAATCATTATGAAAGCCTTTACCAGATTCTAGAGAGCAGGGTGGGGTCTTCTCCCTTTCTCGCTCAGGACTAGTGCTGCGACTGCGGGCTCTCTGATTGGCTGGTGTGAGTAGGGGTGGAGGTGTTAATGATCGCAATGTCTGCTGAGCCGTTGTGTCTGCATTTGTGGTTAGAGGCGTAGTGGCGTTTGGGGTTGTGATGGTGTTGCTGAGGGAAAGCTGGGGCGCTTTGCTGTCCCCACTGCTGCCGTTCTGCAGCTGATTGTCTTTCTCGCGTTGTATTTTGGCTCCATTTTTTGCTTTTCTGAAGAGGACGGAGGTGCGGCGGCCCACTCCTCCAGACACAGGCCTGGTGGGAGATTGAGTAGGTGAGACTCCGTTAAGCAGTTTCCCCTCACTAGGGGACAAAACCGGAGGGGTGTCATGTGCTCTGGTCTGAGATACCACATCTGCCTCTGGCTCTACATCATGCATCTCACTGCTCATTTTGAGGGCTTCAGAAGTCTTTGGGTCAGCCGTCATTGGCCTGAGGGTGGGGGGGTCCTGGGGGGTGTCTCCAGGAGGTGGAGATAAGGCTAGACCTGAGGGCTCCAACATCGGAGGAGGTGTAGATTTACAATCATCTACAGAACAAACAAACAAAAACCAAGCAAGTTAAAATAAAAATAAATCCTGTAAAGGTAAAAAATCAAAGTAGCAAACAAGAAACCAGTCTTCTTATAGTATGCTACTAAAAATATAAAGTTCCACTGGTTCACTCACAATGAAATGAAATATTAACTCTACAGGATTTGTGAAAGTTTATATAAAAAAAATAAACTCAAATGTCTATAATCTCACCTTTGTCTGAGAAAGAAGAGAGATTGTTTTCAGTGTCCATATCTTTGTCTTCATCATCATCTTCTTCGTCCTCATCTTCCTCTTTGACATCTCCATTTGAGAGGTGCGAGTTGCGGCGGTAGCGGACATTGTTGATCTCTTTGCGGAGCAGCCGGATGCGGCGCGTTCGGGCCCCACTTGAGCGCATAGACGTCACCACATCCAGTTTATCCAGTAGTCCTTTTAACTGATCCTCCACCGTCATGTGCAACCTGTTCTCTGGATCCAGTAATGTGTCCACTGCACAAGTACAAAAATCAGTGAATACACAAGGTACAATGTTGCCTTATTTGACCTAAAAGTCATGTAAACAATACAAAATTAGCAGCTGTAAAAATGTATTTTCAAATGAGGAAACAGCCATCCAGAAATGTGATTTGGAAGACCTAAATTTAGCAATTATGTTTAGACAAAAATCTACCCAAACAACCCAAAAAATGCTGGACTAAACTATTCATCACAGTTGAGGAAAAAGTATGTTGAGGAAAAATAATGTTCAAATTGACAGTCATTTGAATTTTATGTATCAGAATATAATAATAATAATAATAATAATAATAATATTACAATATAATAATAATAATAATAATAATAATAATAATAATATTACTACAATATAATAATAATAATAATACAATATAATAATAATAATAATACAATATAATAATAATAATAATAATAATAATAATAATAATACAATATAATAATAATAATACAATATAATAATAATAATACAATATAATAATAATAATAATAATAATAATATTACAATATAATAATAATAATTTCCTTGGAAGGTCTTAAAATAAGGTCAATACAACCTCAGACTGAGCAAAAGCAGTGTCTAAAAAATTAAGTACACCCTTAATGCTTCAAGAGGAATTAAAATGATAAGTAGCAGTCAGGTGCTGCTAATCTAATGTCCTTACATGATCATCAGTTAGTGTGACCACATCTACGAAAGCAGAAGTTTTTGAGCATTCAGCTGTGTGTTAACACAATGCCACATAGGAAAGACGTCAGCAATTGTTGCTAACCATCAATCTGTGAAGGGTTATAAGGCCATTTCCAAACAATCTGAAATCCATCACTCAGAGAGAGAGAGAGAGAGAGAGAGAGAGACAGAGAGAGAGACAGAGAGAGAGACAGAGAGAGAGAGAGAGAACTCCACTTAAACAACCTTTCTGGACCCTTCTAACCGTCGAACTTACAAAAGATAACATTGAATTAAAGAGAGAGAAAGAGAGACAGAGAGAGAGAGAGAGAGAGAGAGACAGAGAGAGAGACAGAGAGAGAGACAGAGAGAGAGACAGAGAGAGAGAGACAGAGAGAGAGAGACAGAGAGAGAGAGACAGAGAGAGAGAGACAGAGAGAGAGAGAGAGACAGAGAGAGAGACAGAGAGAGAGACAGAGAGAGAGAGAGAGAGAGAGAGACAGAGAGAAAGAGAGAGAAATTAAGTTACAATAGAAAACATTCAAGCTGCCAATCTTCCCAGGTCTTTCCAACAAATTCACCTCAAGGTCAGATTGTGCAATGCTCAGAGAAATAAAAAAAGAAAAGAAACAGCTACATCTACAAGCCGCAATTAGCATGTTAAATGTTCAAGGTCATGACAGTGTAATTAGCAAAAGACTGAATATGAATGGCTTGTTTAGAAGGGGTTGCCAGGTGAAAGCCGCTTCATTCTAAATACAATGTGGCAGCTTAAGTTGCATCTGAACACACAACAAGACTTGTGGAACAATAACATTTTGACAGACAAGACTAGAGTGGAGAGGTTTGACCACAAAGCACAGTACCAAACAAAAACCAAAAATATCTGCACAAACACCTCATTCCAGCTGTCAAGCACGGTGGTGGAAGGGTGATGATTTGGCTTTTTGTAGCTACAGGACTTAAGACAGCTTGCAGTCACTGAGTCACCCATGAACTCCTCTGTATATCAGAATATTCTAGAGTCAAATGTGAGATCATCTATTTCACAGTAAATGCAGCCTGGTCAGTCCAGACCTCAGCCCAATTGAAATGCTGTGGCAGGACCTTTAGTGAGCTGTGCATAAACAAATGCCCACAAACCTCAATAAACTGAAGCAATGTTTTAAGTAACAGTGGGCCAGAATTCCTCCAGAACGATTTGAGAGGATGCACTTTTTTTTCACATGACTGTAAATACTGTAACCTCACTGTTACTCACCGTCCTCTAGTGTGCACCGAAAGTAGTCATTCTTGTGCGGAGACTCTGGGAGATGCATGCCTGTGTCCAGGTCCAGTCCTGTGTTCTGAGACTGCCTGTGAGCGTGCCGCAGGATAGCGCCCCCTAGCTCCCGCAGACGCACAGCAGCCCGATGAAATACTGTGTCTTTAGTATTGTAAAGCAGGCAGTTAGAGATCATAAGGTTGAAATCTGCCTCCAGGTCTGAGAGTGTGTGATACTTGTGCGCCTCCAGTTTGGACCTCATGGTGGAGAAGTCCATGGGCTGAGAGATGAACTCCAGGTAATCTGGAACCTAAAACACAAAGAATGCCATCAGACAGACTGCAGCAATGAACTGAAAAAAAAAGACATCATTCCAAGTGGATTGCTTATTTAATTTTGACTTTCACATTAAAATCAGTGAAGCTAACTCTGAACAAACATATTAGCATTTCAAAGGGTTAGATTAATTAGATGCAATTCCCTGGAGACAGTTATTATGCTGTTTAAATGATCTGATTCTCAGTTAACATAAAACAATTTTAACTCAATATGTCAGTATTCACTGTGATTATTAGTCATTGAATACATCAAATCTCTCAATGTGCAGAAAATAGTGGATATTGTGGTTAGAAAACAGTTTATATTATGTCTTCTGACAAAAAAAATATCTCCCCCGGAATTCCTTTTCTCAATATGAGAACTAATAAAGTACTAAACACAGATTACCAAGAGGCTGAGAAATAGAGCTGGGCAATATGGGCAAAAATTTGATCATGATAAATTTTTCTATATTGATTAATCTCAATAATTATCACGATATTAAATTTTCTAACACTGTCATAGTTTTAAACAACATCTTTCTAAAAACATCAGACTAAATACATGAAATGTTACTGTTTAATATATTAAAATGTTTATTGCCAGAACATAATATTGTAGCGTCTGGCTGGACGCGTTGAAAGGATGGACGAGAAAGACGTTCACTGTCCTTGCTTTATTGTTGAAACTTGCAATGATTGCTGATTGCTGTCGGCCGCAGACACTCCAAAATAACAGACCAAGCTAATATGCTAATGCTAGCACTTGGCTGACACACACACACACACACACAGCAAGCCCCCCTCCTTCTCCTTCTCACACAAACAGAGAGCCCCCTATGCTCTCCTCCAATCACACGCTTGTATTAAACACAACAGTGCATTTTGGAGGAGCTGGTGAGGAGGAGCTAACAAGCTTTACATTTACACATCAGAACTCACTATCAAGCTGCTTAGACGTTAAATGGAAACAAATGTTTAATGCTTATCGAATTCTATTATCCTGGATTATCATTGTCATCGAGGGAAAAATTATTGTGAAAACAATTGATATCGTTTATCGCCCAGCACTACTGGGAAATCAAACAGACCATTCAGTCTAACTTTCATTATTAGATTAACTAGCAAAACTGCATTGTTGAGCTTAGCAATGGCAAAAAAACTAATTTGAGGGGAAAAAAAAAACCTTTTTAAATTATCATTTGAAAAAATTATAAAAAGAACACTATGTGGGTTGTTGGCATACATGTGGCAGTAGAGAAGTTTGCCTTAAGAGTGCTTACCATAAGATGTAAACAACTAAGTTATTCTCAAACATTCTCAACAGCAAGGCTAGGTCTGCGCTTGCTAAAACGTGTATTTAAAAAAAAACTGTTTTTCCTGAACATACACATGAAATAGACATTACAAAACTGACTGACTTGTCTATTTTCGACATCACATGGCCAGCAGTAGCAGCATGAATTCTGAAGTGTAAAGAAACATTTTTTCTGACAAGATCTAACCAAGTGCCCTCTATTACAGTGGCTGACACATCCATCCAAATAAATAATACACACTATCTGAATATATACAATACTTACGTTTTTCAGTTTCTTGAAAGTCAGTCACTCAACCTGAATATTCCATTAACTGAAGATAATGTTTTAAGTAATATTTTTATTTGTTGAATTAGTTCTTTGCTCTTGAAATGGGGTATAGTGACAAGAAGGAAGTTCTTTGATTACAGCTGACATTCTGCATATTAACCTCTGGAGTATAAATAAAACAAATAAATAACTGGCCAAACCTGTTTTATATTACAACCTTATACTTAACTGTAATACATCTAAGAGAGTACAGCCAAAGAAAAGCATATGAAATCCTTCACTGACACCTTGTATCCATTGTTTAATTAACAATCCATTGTGCTTGTATTGTCAATGCAGTAACATCAAAAAATGGCTATGGACTGCACTGTACACGAAGAGAGAACTACTCTCATATTTGCTCCATACCTCTTTAAGATCGACAGGCTGTGCAAAGATCTGAGCTGAATCTTTCTCCTGGAGCTGGTCCAGGGTGGAGCGCTGCAGCATCAGAGCAGGTGTCAGCTGCAGCTCCATTACTGCCTGATGCACCTTCACCTAGAAGAGGACAAAATCTAGGTTTTACCTCAAAAGTCTATTAACAATCATCTGCAATGTTAGATGAGCCTTGTGCTTAAATACACCATGTAGGTTTATATCACTAGACCCAAGGGAAACCATAAAGGGCCGCCACATTTTGTGATAATTATTCACACAGACCACAATTATTCCCCACATTTGAATTTGCTCATATAAACAAATGTAAATAAAATAAAGTAGTTTTACTTGAAACACATCATTTGTTGTATGAAAGGAAACATTCCTTGGTCTTTAAATCTGATCCTTGAATCAATATTCCTATCCGGGATTTTGCAGGTATGAAAGGACCAATCGGTTACATTTACAGTTCAACTGACTACCAGAAACCACATAACCCAAAGCTGGGAAATGAATTCAAGGTCTGGATTTGAAGACAAGTCTGTTTGGCAACATTGAAGATTTGGTGGGCAATGGTGAGAAATTTTTGTTTGTTTATATGAACTCAAGTTTTATCTTTGGTCAGTTTGGAGCTACTGAGTACTGATATACATGAACAGCTAATCAGTTAATTTGGATACTTCAGGCTTACAGACTCAAGTTGTTCACTTTAGACAAAATGAGATAAAATGTTAAAAGCAATTACTTATACGTGCAATATACGATGTCTATGATAATAGCAACAAGACAGGGCATTGGAGAGAAGGGACTCATCTGTGCAGCCTACACATGGCATCCCTTACCAAAAAAAAGTATACGTTGAGTACATGTTATTAAGTATACTTAAGTATAATAAAAGTATTTCCCTAAGTGTACTTTTATTTAGCAAGTACACTACAAGTATACTTACTTGGGACTAAATTAGCCCACTTTAAGTTCAAGTACATAAAAAGTAAACTGGAAGGATGCTCTATAATTAGAGTAAAATTAAAGCATTTACTCACAACTAAATTATTTAAAAAATCATACATTGTGATTTCTGGATTTTTTCTTTTAAATTATGTCTCTCACAGTGCACGTAAGATGAAAATTTCATACCCATCCAGGATTTCTAAGTGGGAGAACTTGCAAATTCGCAGGCTGTTCAAATACTTATTTTCCTCACTGTACTTGCAGTGTACTTGCTAAATAAAAGTACACTTAGGGAAATACTTTTATTATACTTAATAACATGTACTCGACATATACTTGTTTTGGTAAGGGATGTGACATGACTGATATCTTAATTGTTGTTTTAAAAATGTGCAGATTTTATCAAGTATGTCACTCATTTAGAGACCACAGATTCACAGTCTAGCAGGATAGACTACTGTGAATGCACACTGACAGCACATACAGTGTGCAAGCTGTACAGACGTACAGTAAACATAGATACATTATATTAGACATGCATAAAACATTAGCTTGAAATACACAACTGAAGTTAAACATGAGATTTATCTGCTAGAGATTAACCATCTTCACTCACAGAGATGTTTGGTTTGAAAAGATGGATGTTGTTCTAAAGACAAGGAGCTGTGTTGGAAATCGGTTGCCGTTAAAGACAGGTCAACACCTAAATTACTTCACCATCTGTTGATTAACCAGTGCACAGAATATGAAGAATATGAAACGTTTTGAGAGTGAGCTGATCACAATAGGCCTAAGTACCAGTACAAAAACAGCCAAGGTACCAGTACAAAAACACACTTGGCAAACTTCAGTGGAATCATTCTGCCTTATAACAATAAGCAAACACTGTCACCAATCACTTCAGGTCAATTCAAGCAGTTGAGAGCGAGGCTTTCAAACACCTTCTGGACATTCAATAGTTTTTCATTATTTAAAAATTGTCTGCATTTTTTATTAATACTGAAGATATCCAGACTATGGATGGAACAAATAAGGAATCATGTAGTGAACTTAAGTGTTAAACAATCCAAAATATGTTTTAGATTTTAGATTCTTCAAAGTAGACACAAAACTGATGTCTCAAACACATTAAGAGGCAAGAAATGCAAGTCATTAACTCTTGACAAGACACAGCTATTAACTGAAAGCCATTCCAGGTGACTACCTCATAAAGCTGACTAGTGCTGCCACAAACTATTATTTTTATAGTCGACTAATCACCGATTATTGACTAATCGGATCATATGTTAATTGAATATAAAACATACAGCTTATCGCACTAGAATGCAGCTGTTATTATATAACCGTCATTAGATTTCAGCTATATGCTAACTAAAAATAAAAACAATTAAGATCATAGTTCATTAAACCTTTAATAAAATATGCAGCTTGTTGAAACAATTGTTTAACTGTTTAGCATAAAGTGTAAACGTAGCACTGAAACGTAACGTTAGAAACGTTAGCATTAGCATTCCTATTCAAACACATGACTGTTATAACGTTACAGAAAATGTACAGAAGCCTGTGTGCTAAGGCTAATGAATCAAATCGTCATAGCTAATGTTAACTTTTACAGCTATAAATATGAGTAAGCAGCAAGTTAACACTCTGTTTATGCTAATTTTAGCAGCTAACTAGTAATTTAGCTAACCGAGATGATGGTCCCTCTTCATTATTGTCACAATCAGCCACAACATGCTTCCTTTTCAGGTGCTCGTGCATCGCAGTTGTGCTGCCGTGGAAGGAAAGTTCTGCCTTGCAGATACTGCATTGCACACGTTTCTCTTTAATTTTCTTAACATGATCCCACACTTTTGAGCTCCGTTGCCGGCTAGCCATGATACCAGAGCCTGTCTGTATAACGTCCTGTGATGTCATCCACGGCCTACCCCAGTTACCACTACTGCGCATGTGCGTCAAGGACAGAAAGGCAGACGTAGCAGTAGAAGGCGCCGCAGCAGTTTGGAGAGAAAAAGAAAGTAAAAAGAAACAACACATCGACTATTAAATTAATCGTTGACTATTTTAATAATCGACATAATTGTGACTAGTCGACTAATCATGGCAGTTCTAAAGCTGAAATCCTTTAAAGCAGAGAAAATGCCAAGAAAGCTGCCATCTAAGCAAGAGTTGTCTACTTTGATGAAAATAAAATATAAAACATATTCTGATTTGTTTAATACTTTTTTGTTTACTGAATAATTGCATATGTATTTCTTCATAGTTTGGATGACTTTAGTATTAATCTACAACCCAGAAGGTGTCCAAACTTTTGACTGGTACTGTATATAAGACTGTAAAATCGTTATTATGAGGGAGACGTAAAAATTATCTGCACACCAATACTTTGAGTATTTTTGTATTGTTATAATACCTCAGTTTGAAGACTTATTTTCATCATATGTTGTTTCCATTAATTTCAATAGCAAGCAAAAATGAATATGTCTCATTAAAAAGTGCAAGCTTGTGAAATATAAGACAAACATTTCTGAATTAAGCAAAATAGTCTACTTATCGTCACTGACAAAATTCCAGGAATAATTAAGATATCATTTTTGTCAATATCGTACAGCACTAGCACTATTCTCTTTTTATATTTTTATTTAGTTTATATTAGTTTTAACAAGTAAATAATTGCAAAATACTTGTGTCAAAGCAAAATTAAAGGAATTCTGTTATTTTATTACAGTAATGTCAGTTTGAGGCATTCCTACACCTTTCTTTGAGTCAAAGCATGTACATGTAAATTTGTGCTGCACAACCAAAGTTTAAAAAGACTGCACTGCATTGGTCACATACAAAGTTGTGGTGAGGCAAATGTGCTGTCAAAATGTACAAGTACCTCCATTCAAACACTTGAACAAATTTAGATCAGGATCAAAAGCTAATAGCAACATTTGATTTGGTTCCAAAGCTAAAATGGCCTTTATTTATTTTTTTGTTTTTGTTTGTTTTTAACAGAAAAAAATCACTACCTGCTCTCTCTTTAGTTTCTCTCTCTTTCGGATGAGTTCCACCAGAAGACGTGCTCTTTCTAGATCATGTCGCAGCTTCTGCCAGTATTTCAACTCTTCTCTCACAGCGCTTAGCTTTTCATCAGGCTCAGTCTGTATACATAAACAAAAGCACAAAATCCAAACACCAAGTTAAGCCACCTAAGAAAAAAGTTTTTTTATGGTAAAAACATCATATATTGAGAGGTTCTTGGCACAGTGACTTTAAGTAAGCAAACATTCTTATATTAAAAGTTAGCTTTAGAAAGAATAAATAGCCAAACCAAATCAGCAAAAGCAAAAAGAAAGAACAAGCATCACAGGCTTACATTGTGGCTGTAATGAAAATTTAGACATAAACTCCAGAAAACACAAACCTGATCTGCATTCCTCTGGGCCTGCAGACGTGAGTGTAACCGCCGAATGAGAGGCACTCCGTTACGTGACTGGCGCTTCAGTAACCAGTAATTGTGCAACCTTTGCATAAAATAATTCTTTTTTTGAAGGATAATTCCTTTAAAAACTTTGTTCAACCTGTGAAAAAAAACATTAACAAAATGTTTTGAAATGTTCAAACATTAATATAAGGCTGCTTAATGATTTTATTTGAGATGGAATTAGAATAGTGGTCCACAGTAGCTATTTTCTGCATATTTTAGCATTTTTCCTCCTTTTAATACGCTCACTAATACACAACTCAGGATTAGCAGAGTGGCTGGATTAGGTGTGTCATAGCAAAAAACTCAGCAAAGTATGGAGGGCAGGGGTACTGCAGGATTAGAACTGACTGATCTAGATTGTTGACAATGATCACCCAGTGCTGGACAATATGTTGTCTATACCACAATCCTGTTTTTTTACTTTAAACAACACTGATAGCCAGGAACTTGTATATAAGTAGAATATGTATTTTCTGTAAATGTATCACCTTTAGTAGAACTGTAAACAAAAAATAAATAAAAACCAATCAAAACACACTTTGTTGGGTCTATTATGTTATTTTAAAATTTAAACAGTATCAGTATGCAGAAATCAAGAATTTATTAATGTAAATCTAATCTCAATATCATATGATACTGTGATAGAATGATATGGAAAATAGAATTTTATCAATACTGCCCAGTATTATGAACCCTGTGTCTGATTGTACAATGCGAGAGGATCCTGCTGCACTCACCTATGTGAAGGTATCTGTGGTACAGTGACCGTTGGCGTTGTCACTTTTCTGGATGTTACATCTGGGCTTTTCTTCCCTTTCTTCTTCAGGTTGGCTTCTTTCTTATTGCTCCGTCCTGACTTTTTCAGCTGGGGTGTCTGGATGTAGGCGCTTCTACCCCTGTTGGCTCGTCCGCCCACCACTCTCCCTCCGGTCTCCTCATCATCTGAGCCATCTTTGTCTGCTGGCGAGTGTGCCTCACAAAAAGCTGTCTTCTTTACTGAAAATGTTGTCCCGTTCACCGTTGTCTCCCGCACTGGGTCAATTTTCATGAAGAGCCCTGCCCTCTGGGCACAGGTGACATGGAAGGCCGTGTAGCAGTTGGCCTTGTGGCACTGGATGGAAGCACCACGGCCCTTCTGCTTGCACAGGTAGCATGTCAGCTTCCACCTGGCTGGAGGAATGTTATCAACACCCTCCACAGGCTCTAGAAAGACAGTGTTAGCAAAACACACCTCAGGAATCCAGATGGCACAAACCACGTGTGCCCATCGTCCATCGCTGGTCTGTTTGAATGCTCCACCCCGGTTGGGGCAAAGCACACAGTCCACAGGATGGGAAGGAGACTGGAGGCAGCAGCGGCATAGCCACTGACCTTCAGGAATATAAGGGACACCATAGCACTCCTGGTGCACAGCTAGATTGCAAATGTCACAAAAGAGGATAACGTTGCTGTTGAGACACTCGTCATCCAGGCAGACACAACAGAAAGCATCCTCATCAATGGAGCTTTGAGGGGGTGCCTGGCTCCTTAACTCAAGAAAGGATTCCTTCTCCAACCGGTCCATTAGCAGCTCAAACGTATCTGCTGAAACAATCGGCTGACCATCAGATATCCGTTTGTCGTTCACCATCTCTAGCCACGCCACATCCTCCTCATCCATGTCGTACTCTGCCTCATTTTCCAACTCCTCTGGAGACTTCTCCATGTAGCGGTAGTAAGCTGAGGGTAAAGGGGATGCCTCTGCTGGTTCAAAACTCTCCAGAACCCTAAAGATAGGCTCAGGTAAGGAGCAGTGGTTACTGTGCGAGTTATGCTGCGAGTGAGATTGTCCAAGGGAATTGGAGCAGTGATTCTGTGAGGAAGTGCAAGCACTCTTAGAGTCCTTTTTTCTGCCTTTATTGCTAGTGGCCCTGCGGCTAGGGCTGGCCACACTAGTGGCAGATGACTGCTCACTGTTTTCTTTGTTGCTGTTGCACTCAGCGATGTCTTGTGCCATCATCTCATCTTCTGTGATGATGGCCAGGGGGTCGAAGATGCTGATCCGGTGCAGCCGGCCATCTAGGTCCACCTCCACCATCTTTTGAGCCTGAGCGTAGGTTAGGGTCTCTCGAGTTGGTGAAACTTTGAGCCTGTATGGCGACGATGAGCGGGGTTGTGCTGACCCTCGACCTCTGCCACTTTGGGGTACAGCATCACCTCCCCTGCCCCCCAAATTCCCAGACACACACCCCCTCCGGCGTGGCTTTCTCATGGGCACCTTTATTACGTAGCCACACTGAGCCTGGACCTGCAAACACATATGGAATAATTGGTAAATGTACTCTAATCATATAGTTTCTTGTGGAGTTTGATTTCTTTGCTTCAGCAGTGTTTGCTCACCTCCAATTCTGCATTACACCTGGGGTTATAATAAGGTAGTATTTCCAACTCAGTAATATAATTTAAAGTTCAAAATCAAGACTGTCCAGTAGGAGGAGAAGAAAGGGACATTGCTATTGGACAATCATTCATTTAGGCTTATGTTATCCAGCATACTGAAAAATGGTTAAAGACTAATTTGCTGTATAATTTCATCTTAAAAAAGGAGAATACAAAGGCTACAGTCCTAAATACTTTTCATGTGCTGAATCTGTGAATAACAAATCAAAAGAAAGAGAGGTCAGATAGAACTTGTATAATATACAATGTATTTATTGACAACTATTTTTTTTTTCATACAATGGATATTATTGGAGTGTCCTCCGACCTCTCTTCCTTTGACAGCTTCATCTTTCCCTACAACTGAGATACAACATACAAGTTGTTAATGAGCATGCAATTCCTGAACTATTATAAGGTAAGATAGTAAAAGGGGGAAACCTAAAGGTCCATTACAAGACTGAGATGTGAAGCAGATCTTAAACACATGATTTAACCAATAAATTACAAGATGTTCATAAACTAACCTAGGGTGGAAGAAACACTACATTTTACACAAACACTCCTTCCATTATTTGATTAAAGTCAGCTTTGATTAAACTCAGCTGTGACATAAGATTTAACCATTTTTATCCTTTATTCATTTTTTTGAGAGCGCAATGTTCAAAAAGCAAAAGCTGCATTTTTTGTTGTATACATTATAAAATTTTTTATTTTATGTTGTATACATTATAAAATGTTTTAAGTACAGAAATACAGAGCAACCGAACCTCCATTTGTTCTCCCAGCAGGCACAATAACGTGAAAATGTTCTAACAATGTTGTCTACATTCTAGCAGCATTGATGCAACATTGTGAATATGTTCTGTGCCTGCTGGTTTGACCACAACTTATTGGCAATCTGGCACACTACATTCAAGCCTCAAGATAGAAAAAGTGGGTATCCTTCTATACAACAAAAAATTGCACTTCTTTAAATCGTTCAGCCCTAGTTTAATTGCCTAAATCAGTGGGATTGTCCAGATATTAGCAGCTTGGGAACAGTTTGAGAAGAGTATTAGCCATTTTATAGATATTAAAAATTAATGAAAAGCAATGTGAATTCGTTAATTACATTATAATGATTCAAAGCTAGCTAGTTTGACATTAAAAAGTTAACAGATGCACTTGTAAATGAAAAGAAAACCCATTAATTCTTATGTACATTATCAAACACTATCACAAGCACATTTGACTCATCAACAGACAAAAATACAAACCGAATATGCAAAACAATGAAGTCGACAACTATGTCTATCCCCCGTGTTAAATGACAATTCATTTACTTTAGGTATTAATCAGAGTAAGCTCGCCAGCAGGCAGTGTTTTTATTTTTGCTCTCTGGGGGCGGGACTTTGATGTTATGCACAAGGCCTCCGGCATTTCGCCTTTTCATCGCTTAACTCCTCGCTGTTTCTCGTGTCCGATGCGGGGTTATGACAGCGTGATACTCTGGTATCAAATACAGTACGAACTTTGATCCGCACAACAAGAAACACAAAGTTATTTAAAGTTGCTTAACGTTTCTCTCTCCAGTGAGACGCTGCCAACAGCTCTGGAAGTTTTTCCTCTTCTCAGCACTTCACCGTCCAATCACTGCGCTCGGAACGCGACGCCAGCCAATGAGCGACGAGCTGAGCGGATAAAGCGTTCGGTTACGCGTCCTCATTTCTAGAACGAAATGTCAGCCATGTTAACACTTTTAACCGAACTTCAGATTGTAGTCACGGCAGCGGGACTGTCAGTTTAAATGTTTTTATCATCCGCAGCAGTACAACAAATGGCACCATCAATACCATAAATATAAAGTTATAACTAATTAAACCCTTGTTGAATAAAATTACAACCGAAATAAACTATCTTTAGCTGCCAGCTAGCAGTACTGCTAACTTGGCTAGCTTAGCTTATATAGCCTTGAAGCCCAGACAACAAACTCATCTGACTAAACCTTTCATTTAAGCTTCGTGCTTCTTCGTCATCAGCTGTCGACTGACACAGACTGTCTCACGACAGACTTTATTTCGAAGAAAAATAGATATAATGTCCTGCTTAATCATTCACAACGCCCTCAACAAGTAAAAGACACGATTACCTTGTTTTAAAACAGCAACTCTCCCGAATCAAGCGCGAATGTCTCGTCGGAGTCCCTTTAGTGTTCGCCAAGTTAGCCAGCAGAGGCGTTTTCCGCCGAAAAGCCGGTCAAATTCACGAATAAAAACACGTCCCCCCGTTTCTCTCACTCTTTCATGGTGTACTCCTACAAACGTTTTCACCGGAGTCATGAAGCCCGTGTTTACGCTAACTGTTCACAGGCTCTGAATATGTTTGTCCCCGTAGTTTAGCTAGCTGGCTATTTTCAGCTACAAATGTACCGACGTTGCCTGGCTAGATAGCAGCTAGCTGATACAGAGGGAGAGAGTGGGGCTTTCAGTCAAGATAGCGAGAACACGCCCCTTCAGCGAAAAAGCAGGCCATCCACACTGTCGGCTTTGCGTACAATCATGTAACGACACCTTTATTTAACGCTTGATGGACAAGAAATGTGTAAAGGCCTATTTCTAGCATATACTGTGCGTTAAACCTTGTAGCTGTGGCCAGTGTTGACGAGGTAAGGTGCAGTGGTTTTCCTGCCCTTTCCCCACAACCTGCTAGCTCAACTGCATGCAACTATTGGTTGGCAACGGGCGAGATGCAGTCAGAGATTTGGCCGTTTAGCACAGAGGCGCTGCATACCACGAGGTGGTTTTACAAGTTAAAAGAAACAGAGTATGTTTTTTAATTAACAAAACACACTAATTACAACATCAATTTCAAAAGGTTGGGACGCTAAGTAAATACCTGTGAATAAAAACAGAATTTAGTGATTTGCAAATACCCATATTTTATTCATAATAGAAGACCAGTTGAAAGTGAGGCATTAAATGTACAAACTCATCTTCAATTTGATGGCAGCAACACATCTCAAAAACAGTTGGGACAGGACCATGTCTATCATTATGCAGCATCCCCTCTTCTTTTAGCAACAGCCTGTAAACATCTGAGAAGTGAGGAGACCAGTTGCTGGAGTTTTGGGAGATGAATGTTGTCCAACTGTTGTGTGATGTAGCTCCTCAACAGTCCTGAGTCTTATTTGTTGGAGTTTTTGTTTCATGATATGTCATGTGTCTTAACAGCAGGCAGGCCAGTTCAGCACCTGGTCTCTTCTTCTGCAGTCATGCTGTTGTGATGGATACAGTATGTGTAGCATTGTCTTGCAGACATTGGATGGGAGCAGATGTTGATGAATTAATGAATGAACGTTACCCTTATATAGCGCCTTTCTCAAAGCCAAGGACACTTTACAATTAACACAATCCACACAGAACTCAAACACACACCGGTGAGAAGCCAAAAGTGACCATCCACCTGGAGGACTGCATGGGGGGATCACCCAAGACAGAATGCCAATCATATCTGGGCATACACATATACACATTCATTCATACACCTGGGTAATTTCCAGAGTAGCCAATTCACCTGATCTCAATGTTTTTGGACTATTGGACACCCTGGACCCACGAAAAACATAGAAACTCCACCCAAATGGAGACTTGAACCCAAGACCTCAAGCGCTGAGAGGCAAACATGCTAACCACCAAGCTATCGTGCTGCCAATATATAGCGGTTGTTCTAAAACCTCTATATACTGTTCAGTATTGACAGTGCCTTTTCCAGTGAATAACCTGCCCATACCATAGGCACTAATGCCATATCATCAGAGATGAAGGCTTTTCAACTGTGTGCTGATAACAAGCTGCACAGTCTCTCTCCTCTTGAGTATACAGGATATGGCAGTGGTGGACTCAGGATGTTTGAAGGGCAGGTGTGAAAAAAGGGCACATTTTTCCCACTGGAGGGGCACTTCTCAATTAGAGGGGCACCTACCTGGGCACTTCACCATGTACAATTGTAGGAGAACCCTATACAGCACTGCATCACACTTTCTCTACTCACTTTGGGGCACTGTCTAATAGGGGTGCAAGAGACAACCCTTAATGCACCCTTTTTTATTGGAAAAGCAATCAAATAAGGGGCATCATTAAGAGATTATCAATTTTTCTTGCTCTAGAGGGCACACCATCATAACGTATCGCAAAAAAGGGGCCACTTAATATTTTTTTATCATGTGAAGGGCAGCTAACAGGGCACTTTTTGCCATTCCGGAGGGCACTTTGGCGGTGTTTTATCGACCATAGGTGCACAAATCCACCAGTGGGATATCGTGTCTGTGGTTTCCAAACAGAATGCAAAATTTTGTATTCATCTGCCTTTCAAAAATGATGAGCATCTAATATTGACTGTCAGCACTGTCCCTGGTGCACAGGGATTCTCCAGATTCTCAAAATCTTGTGATATTATGTGTTGTAATGGTGTGATATTCAAAGTTCTCACAATTTTACATTGTAGAACACTTTTCTGAAATTGTTCCACAATGTTTAGATGCAAATTTCCACAAACCGGTGAACCTCTGCCCATCTTAGCTTCTGAGAGACTCTGCCTCTCTAAAATGCTGTTTTTATACCCAGTCTTGTGACTTGGTTGCAAATTGCTCCTCCAGCTGTTTTTTTTTTTTTTTTTATTAGTACCACTTATTTTCAGGCTTTTGTTGCCCTGTCCCAACTTTTTTGATATGTGTTGCTGCCATCAAGCTCTTAATGAGTTTTTCATATATTTTTTCATAAAATGGTAAAATGCATCTCTTTCAACATCTGATATGTGTTCTATATTCTAATGTGAATAAAATATGGGTTTATGAGATTTGCAAATCATGGCATACTGTTTTATTTACATTTTACACAGCACTCCAACTTTTTGGAAATAGCGTTGTACTTCAACCCTTCAGTTAAGGAATTGAACTAAAATGTGATTAAATTTTTATATTTATTATGTACATAACTGACAAAACTGTAATATTGTATACTTCCTTCTATAATAATCTATATTACATCAGTGTAATACCTCTCCTATAATAACCACTGTACTAATCTATTCAACCCTCTGTTTTTCTATAATGAATTGGCCAAGAGCAATACCATATTACAGTTTTTCATTGGGTAGTGGTGAGGTTATTAATTAAAATGGTCAGCGGTACCAATGTTTAATCAAAGACAAGTCATCTTCAAAATGAGAGAGGCCTCTACATTTCACACCACTGTGTCACCCTCAATGTCCTTTCCCTCTCAGAGAGACCATTTGGCTTGTGTAATGTCAGTTTATTTGCACTTGTACAGTTTTTTTTCCTTTTGCGTCTTCGTGTGTTGAGCCTCCTGCCACACTGTCTACACGTTTTAAAGGGAACCAAGCTGCTCTTCAATCACATACAGTGCCTTGCAAAAGTATTCACCCCCTTGGCTTTTTACCCATTTTGTTACATTACAACATGTACTTAAATGTTTTTTTTTATCTGAATTGCCTAAGTTGTCTTTGAACCAAATAGTCTAAGTTGGTGAACTGAGATGAGAAAAAATATACAATAAAATATTTTTTTTAATTATTATTTTTTATTTTATTTATTTATAAAAAACGGAACATTGGCATGTGAAAATGTATTCACCCCTTTACTATGAAGCCCCTAAAAAGTTATGGTGCATCAATTACATTCAGAAGTCACATGGTTACTGAAATGAAGTCCACCTGTGTGCAATCAAAGTGTCACATGATTTGTCAGTATGCACACCTGTTCTGAAAGGCCACAGAGGATGCAACATCATTAAGCAAGAGGCACCACTAACCAAACAACACCATGGAGACCAAGGATCTCTCCAAACAAGTCAGGGATAAAGTTGTTGAGAAGTACAAGTCAGGATATGGTTATTAAAAATATCAAAATCTTTGATGATCCCCTGGAGCACAATCAAATCCATTTTCATCAACTGGACAGAACATGATACCACAACAAACCTGCAAAGAGAGGGTCACTGACCAAAACTTTCAGGCCAGGCAGGCAGGGCATTACTTAAGAGAGGTAGCAGAGAGACAAAGTTAACCCTGAAGGAGCTGCAGAGTTCTCAAGCAGAGACTGGAGTATCTGTCAACATAACTACAATAAGCTGTACACTCCACAAAGCTGGGCTTTATAGAAGAGTTGCCAGAAAAAAGCCCTTTATTTACATACAAAAGTAGGAAGTCTTGATTTGAATTTGCCAAAAGGCATGTAGAAGACTCCCCAAATCTTTGGAGGAAGATGCTCTGGTCAGATGAGACCAAAATTTAACATTTAACAACACTGCCTGGGACAAAACCAACTCTTCTCATTACCCCAAGAACATCATCCCAAATGTGAAACATGTTGAGGGGAAGATGGATGGTGCTAAATAGAGGGATATTCTTGAGAAAAACCTGTTTCAGTCTGTCAGTGATTTGTGACTGAAACAGAGGTTCACCTTCCTACAGGACAATGACCCAAAGCATACTGCTAAGGCACCACTTGAGGGGTTTAAGGGAAAATGTGTATATGTTTTGAAATGGCCTAGTCAAAGCCCAGACCTTAATCCAATTGAGAATCTGTGGTCAGACTTCAAAAAGGGAAGATTGTTGTTCACCAGTGGAAACCATCTAATTTGAAGGAGCTGGAGCGGTTTTGTCTAGAGGAATGGGCAAAAATCCCTTTGGCAAGCTCATAGAGACTTATCCAAAGCAACTTGAAGCTGTAATTGCCACAAAAGCTGACTCAACAACATACTGACTTTAGGGGGGTGAATAGTTATGCACAAAATGATGCAAACCCTCAAATATCTATTTTATTTCCAGGTTGTGAGGTAGCAAAACATGAAACATGGCAAGTTTCAAGTCAAAAAATACTTTTGCAAGGCACTGTAGATGTTTTCTGAATTATATCCTCATCCACGTATGCGAAGCTAAGTTGTTTAACCAATGACTTTCAAACAGGTGTCTGCAGGACCTTAAAATTTTTTTTTTTTTTTTTTTTTTTTTTTTTTTAAACAAAAGTTTGCTTTATGTGGTATACCATTACTGCAACTGTGGTCATAAATTGTATTTGAAATCTTTAAATGTATAAAATGTCCCCAGGGGATACAAAAACCTGATTACAGTCATAAAGCATTGGTTGTATACAAGTAAGAATAATACAATTTATATTGCATATTCATGCGAATAACTTTCATTTTAATTAGCTATTATTTAATCTGACAAAATAATAAGTTTGACAGATCAGTATAGTTAAAACTATACAACTGTTATTGTAAGCATCAGCATCAATCTGTGTTTGCTATCTCCACTGCAAAAATACTTTTTATAATCTCTTCTGAGCATGACAAGCCACAATTTAACATGTCTGATTCAAAGAAAAACATCTGGAATAACTCTTCTATAACTGTTCTAACATAGCACTTAAAGGCAATTTGGCAACAAACAAAAGCCAGTCACCACTGGAATAGCAGTACATCCTTAAGTTCACTTTTCAGGTCCACAGAAAAAAAATACATTCATTACTGATTCCTCACAGATTGTCATAAACATTTTCAATTTGTAACAGCTCAAGCTATGTGTAAACATCTTCCACACTGTTCTTCTGCATTAAACGTGTCTTTGTCTTTTGACATAGTGTAACATCAACTACAGCCAGAACATCATGGAGTCATTGTTAGCGTGTTTCTCCGCTTTGAGTCTCTTCTGGGGAATGGAACAAAATTCTTCACTTCTTTAAAAGATAATCCTGTTCGGGGGGGAAAATGAAGATAAATTAAGACAATTCACATCCATCAATGTTTACCAAACATTACCACATTAACCTAAGGGTATTACCTAAAATGCAATGAGATTTGTTTAGTCTTCAGCACTATTCAGTTACAACTATCATTCAATTTCATACTCAGTTACATTGTGAATTTGATTTGGATTTCAAAACATCTGCTTTAGTGACTTTTGTAGTCCTGGACAGAAGACAGGAATGAACACCCCTGGATCTGGGTTATTAGTTTGGAAAGATTCGAGGTGTTTGGTTTTTAGTTTAGTATAATTTCCTTTTAAGGCTGTACTGTTAGTTTTACTTCCATGTTTTAAAAAATATTCATTTTAGCTTAGTTTTTATTTGGTTTTAGTTTTTAGTGTTCTGAAGGAAATTGTGCTAGAAATTAGTTGATGACGTAAACTGTTGCATGAATTTTATAACCACAGAACCAAGTATTATTTATTTCAAATCACTATTCATATACATGCTTCTTTAAATATTCTTATAAATTGCTTTCTCTGCTTTGTATTAATCATTTATGTAGGTTTCAGATGTGTCATCACAAATATGATAGGAGACAATTAAATAAAAATAATCTCTACAATAGGAAATTACAGCTTTATAAAAATTTATCTGTATTTTTGCACACATATACAGTAATTAAAAAAAAATTTTTTACTTTTAAAAGTAAAAGCCTTTGGTTTATGGGGGTTCTAGGTAGCTTCCTACCTTTGCCTAGTACAAAGACCACCCTGTTGATATGCAGATTGTTCCAATGATAACAAAAGTCAAAACTGTGTTAAAAATACACAGGACGCAAGAACTGTGACAGTAAGCACAACAATAACTTAATCATTCATTCATTCATTCATTCATTCATTCATTATCACACCCGCTTAATCCTTATTAGGGTCGCGGTTATAACTTAATCAATATCATAAAATACAATAAAATACAAGTTCATCTATATAAAAACACAAGTGTGATTACTGATTAACTTTTGCACTTTTAACAGAATTTATTTGTTCAATGAGCTACAAGTGGGAAATAATTACTATAAAAATACAGGATAACAGTGATGAATTCATTATCTCATATAGTAATGTGTTTATGCACTTACGCCTCCATTCCTCTAGGGGCAGTGTGGCATTGTCATAGCTGTCATCATAGGGCTTAGACGCTGGGCAGTCCTCTGGATCCCTCAGGCCATTGAAATAACTATGTGCCAGTGCACCGTCAGCAGTCAGGCGGGCATCAGCATCTAAAACCAGCATCTTCTGCAGCAGGTCCACAGCTGGAGTGAATATCACATTAGTGCAAGAAAAGTAAAAGTAATACCTGGGCAAAATCATTGCAGAGGTAGCATACAGCAGTGTTTTCTATATTTCTCCCTAAATTTGACTTTAAACTTCATCAGATTGTCACACAAGTCCTAAAAGTAGATAAAAGCATCAAATCAAATGAGACAAATTATTAGACTTGGTAAATTATTTATTAAGGAAAATGATCAAATTTTACATGTCTGTGAGTGTCAAAAGTATGTGAAACTTTAAGTATCTGGTGTGACTCCCTTGTGCAACAATAATTTCAATAACTAAACATCTCCTGTCCAGCAGTCAGCTTGGAAGAATCAATGAACGGCTTGCTTCAGGTCCTTCCACAATTTTTTATTGGGTTGGAGGTCAGGATTTGGCCATTCCAAAAAACAAACTTTATTCCTTTTTAGCCATTCTTTGATAGTCTTTGATATGTCATTGTCTTGCTGCATGACCCACGTTCTCTTAAGATTCAGCTCACAGGGAGATGTCATGTATTCCTTTAGAATTGGCTGGTATAATTTGGAATTCATTGTTCCATCAATGATGGTAAGCCGTCCTGACACAGATGCAGCTAAACCGTCCCAAACTATGATGCTACCACCACTCTGTTTGACAGATGGGATAAGTTTTTATGCTGGATTGCAGTGATTTCTTTTGTCCTAAACTAAAAAGATCTATTTGATCTCATTCATCCACAAAACATTATTCTAATAAGCTTCTGGCTTGTCCATATAATCTTTAGTATGATCTTTTAGAGCAGTGACTTTGCATACAACACAGCTATGCACACAATTGTTATTTAGTGTTCACCTGATGGAAGACTCACTTCTGACCTAAAAATCTATTTTTCTCATTAGTTTGATTAAGTTATCTTTATAGAATAAAGAAAATATGCAGAAATATAGAAAAATCTAAAGGGTTCAACAAACTTTGAAGCAGCACTGTAAATGATAATGAGATACTGAATACTATATTTAGTTTACTTGATTCCAGGATGTACTTAATTTTCATATGAAAATATATTGACACAATTATCACCAAAGGTAAATAAACTGTAATTGAATCCTGATACACTGCAGAGTTGAGTTCCAACCTTTTTTTTCCAGTGAAAAGGAGCTTTTGTTATTTTGCTATTTAGGTGACTACCGAGTTCTAGTGTTTGTTAGCAACAAACACAAGAACACTAGCCTCAGAGCTCCAGTTCTAAATTAAATAAGTAAAATTTAGAATCTAAGCAATCTGGACATGCCAACTAGTAAATTATGGCCAAATTATTTTCTATGCAATGTAAATTACACTCAAAGACACCTTTTTATCAAACTTCTTAGAATTCAAAACCTGATCTAGCTTCAGATTATGCCTTTTAACACTACATGGCTGTGAGTTGATTTTAGATCAGTGCTGCTACATTGAGATTCTTTGTAAATAAGGCCCAAACAGAGCATGTAAATACTGTAACTAAATCTAAACCTAAACTGACCATTTAAATGACTGTTTGTGTGGTCCCCACATTAGTTTTTCCATACTTAAGGCTGACATTTGGTTTAGTTCACTTGCTGAAAAAGCACTACAGCCCACCCACAGACAACCCCTTACCCAGCTCTCACACAGCACAATAACATGACAGCACATAGCAGAGGTGCTCTCGTCTTTCAGTTGACATTGGTTATTACTAAATGTTCAGTCTCTGAGTTGTCTTTGATTCCACACTCTCATTTGACACCCACATCACTGCAACAGTTAAGACATCATTCTTCCATTTTCACAACATTGCACGCCTCCAGTCATCACTTAACAGAGTACTAATACTAGTGCATCTCCAAAAATGAGAAAATTGTGAAAAGTTCATTTGTGTTCATAATTTAATTCAAAGGTAAACTGTCATATTTTAAGTTAATTAAAATTATTTCAAACTTTTGTTTGTTTTAATGTTGATACTGTTGGAATTACTCAAAATGAAATATTGTAATAATTTGAGATTCTGTATATTTTCATAAGCAATAAGCCATAGTGATCAACAGCAAAACAAAAAAGGTTGGAAATATGTCACTTTACATGTAATGACTATAAAATATGACAATTAAATTATAAACACAAATTAATTGTCATACATTCATACATGCATTTGTAACATCCAAGTTTGGCTAGTACAAAGATCTCCTATTAAACCTCCTGTCAAATCCCTTAAAAGGCTTCCGTATATACAGAATGTAGCTGCTAGGATTCTCACTCACACTAGGAAAACTGACCATATCACTTTCATCTTTAAGTATCATCAATGGGAACTTATTACTTACCTTTCAATGTATTGTACAACCTTACTCTCAACTATCTGTGTGAGCTCTTTTGTATTTATAAGGCCCATCTTGTAAACTACACTCAATAAATCCAGGACTTCTGCAAGTCCTTAGATTTATACTGTCCTCTATGGGTTGTCAATCATTTAGCTCCTAAATTATGGAACTCAGTACCTGAGTTCTGTTTGGGATGCTGCTTCACTATTCTCATTTAAAACTCTTCTAAAGACTCACCGATTATCTCTGTGCTATCAGTGCTCCAGTGCTTGAAGGTGACATGTCATTTATCTGTTTCTAAATAACTTTAAATGTGTTTGTTCTAAAAATGTGAAGCTATCTTGTGTGTGGCAAAGGAACTATAAATAAAAGTTATGATGATGATGATGATTCTTCCTGATTTTCTGTTGTGATATTATAAAACTGGCCTGGATTTATTATTATGACATAATATCATTTGGAATTAACACAAACATTCAGTCAGATATGGCTTTGTGATGTCCTTACCTTGTTCACTGGCTCTGGGAAACAGCATGGAGAAATCTTTCCGAGGATAATGAGGAAGTGACCTCACATAGTTCTTCGCCTACTCTCACAACAGAGATTAAAAGCACAGACAAAGACAAGTCATTAATGCTGATCTCATTTGTAGTCAGCAGGGAGAAATGAAAACCAATTAATATAAAAAAAGTCAAGTGTCTTGAAAGACCTCAATAATTCAAATGTCTTGTTCAGAGAGATTTACATCAAAGGTTGCCCATTAATAATGCTAATGTTATAAATAGACCCATCACTATCAAGTATAATTTACTAACCGAGTAACTCACCAATTATTTGGCAATAAATTATTTCCACTGTATTTTATTGGCAAAGATTAACAAGGGCACCTTTTAAAAAGATGCTTAAATAATATGATCTTATAGGCAGAAATATATTAGATTTATTACTGTTCAAAAGGCAACTTTGCACATTATTTAATACCATTAATCTTAATTTATCTTGGTATTAAATGTATTATTCCTTGTAAAAGCATCATATGTAATAGCAAATGTGCATAAATACAGTAAAATAACTATTTCTTGTTTTGAAGTAAAAAAAAAAAAGGAGTCGATATGCTATGAGCTAGTCTGAAGAACAAAGTTTGGTTCAGACATCACATGGATTTGTAGACAAGTACTCATTAACCAAACCAGGTAGTGGATAAGAACTACAAATACCGGAAAGCCATAAGTAGATTTGGAAAGCCATAAGTAGATTTGGAAAGGGTTAAACTAATATATTCCCATGCAGAAAATCTTTACTTATTGTAGAAATGTGTTTTTCTGAGAAAATAAGCACTTGCTGCCCAGAAAAATAGCGTTTTTTAAATCTTATATTCTCATGTTCATAAAACATTTGTACATTATTTCTCACTGTAAGACAGTAAGAGTGATATAATTTTAAACATGTATTATCATCAAGCAAACTCTTTGCAGATTTAATGAAAAGATACAGTTTAACATGTTTTAAATCCAATAATCAAGTTAAGTAAGCTTTCATATTCTTCTGTATATTTCATCTCTACAAGGTCAGGTGTACATAACAGTGAAGAAAAACTGTCTTACCTCCTGGCTTTCTAGTTTCTCAATGAATTCTGGGCCAGGCGTTCCTGTTACTTTCATTATTTGAGTCAGTTGGTCCATGTCTGGTTTTCACAAGTTACAGAGGATAACAGTTTTCTGTGCAGGGTTATAAGTAGCAAACGCCTTTTTGATTATTCTTTTTACTCTCTGGAATGGAGATAACTTTCAGTTTTAATTCCAGGTAATATTTGTTTTTCTGCAGAAGACTAAGAAGGAAAACACCAGAAAAAAATAGGTGGAATTTGGCAGTGGAATTTCTTATAAATAGCCTATGTTGGCAACTTTAATACAAACATAGAAATACTGTTGAAAGAAAACAATAAAATATGAAAATGAATATAATGAAAATTAAAGGATACAGTCTTTTCCTTTGAAGAGTGTCTTTCCATTGAACATTTCTCCCATTATGCACCCAACTGACCAGATATCCACTAAAGAAGAGCAAATATAATGCCAGTATTATATTAAGGAACACAGTGTACATCAATAATGAATGCAGAGATTGGAAAAAATCTGCTGTACACATTCTTTTCTCGAGAAACAGAATATTTCAGAAGAAAGTTCTTTATCAGTTATGCAAGCAAAGTTGTTCAGAGGCTGTAAGAGAGGAAGCACATTTTCGTATACAGGCCCTAAAATCATCAATCATCATCAGCTATCGCTCCTCATGGACCACTGCAGGAGTTGCTGATTGTATCACCTGCAAGAGATGCAATCAGTTCTGCTCACTGGAGAAACAAAAAGATGACTGATTGCTTTGTTGAGGACCTCTGACACATTTAAATCAAGAACATTATTAAATACATTTTCAGTGACTACTCAACAGCAGTGCAAATGTCATTGATAACTTTTAACACTATTTCTGTTTATTGTTGTAGTCAAGTATTACATGTCTACTAGGGAATTGAGGATTGATTCTAAAATACCAATACCTCTGATCTAAATGTTGTTTTTTCCTTTGGAAATCCATTCTTACGTGAATATATTGAATTTGTAACAGGCCAGAGTAGACTCTGCCAAGTTACTTCACATAAACAGCAGCCATATTACTTTTTGGTGTCCACATTTAATGGTTCTCATTGAAAAGAAATTAAATACCCATACCAATCTTGGTATTGTGATATTAGCCTTGGTATTAACTGCTACTGGATTGAAAATAATTATCATCCTAAATCACTAAAGGAAAATCACAACTCATCAACATGGTTATTGCATATGCCCCTTAAAATGCTTTAAATACCATGAAATTGATATCACCTGTTCAGCTCCTATATTTTCAGAAGTACTTTGCTAAAGCTATAGAGGACATACATTTATTAATGAAGTACATGGTTTCCTGTTTGTTTCTTTACCAAACAATCATGGATAACTTAACATATAATATATAACATACTGTGATTAAAGTTATTTTTGTTTATGTACAAAATCACACCACTATAGTGGATTCCTCATTAAAATCTTAAAATAGCTTATTCAGTGTCTGGCAATCTGTAAATAAAGGTATAATTGTTGTCTTGCCTGTTTGGTTGTAGTGCATCCAGTTTAGAATGACCTCAGGTGCTCTGTACCATCTTGTCACAACGTAACCTGTCATCTCTGCATCTGCATGTCGCGCCAGACCGAAGTCCAAGATCTGTAATCGTAGCAACAAAACACCATCAACACCTCCCACATCTCCAACACGTTCAACTAAGTCAGCATCATCAGCTCCTCCAACATCAACAACGTCAATTGTACTGACTGTACTAACATTTAACATTTTCAATTAAAAATACTTCTAAAATCTCAAAATGGAGACAATGTTTGCATGGTAAATTATATGTTTAAGATTTAAGAATGTGTTGAAAAAGGTTAAGAGTGAATTCAACTCAGTTGGGTTTAGTTTTACTTGAATGTGTTTAAATGTAGATACTTTTTGAGTGCAATTAAGATGTTTAACCAGTACCCGTATTTTCACTTAAGTATATTTCCTCTGTACTACCCTGTCTTTCATTCTTTTCTCAAAAAGACAGAACAATGTTAACTAACCTTCAGCTCACAGTCCTGATTTACAGCCAAGTTGCCTGGTTTAAGATCCTGAAAATGAAAACAACAATTCAAATTTTATAAGTCACTAAAAACATAACTGTATAAACTGTATATATTGTAAAATGTGCCGTGTTTGCTCCTTGTTCTTTGTATAGTTATTGTGTTCTGCCTCTCTGTATTGTGTTTCTGTCTCATGCCCTGTTGGGCAGTTTCTAACATGCTAACCAGAAATTCTTGTGCCTGGCATGTACTGACAAATAGTGACTCTGATTCATTACTGCAGGGTTGAATATCAAGACCGTTCTTAGATTTTAAAGACATAGATACACTACTCCTGGCTATTACTGTTGGCTTTGATCAACTCTACTCTTACAAGAAAATTATAAAAATTATTAGAATATTTCATTTTCAATTTGAGTAAATTTACTCAAAATCAACATTAAATCAAAAGAGGCTTGAAATATGTCACTTTCTGTGTAGTGAAAATAAAAAATATAGAGTTTCCCTTTTTGAAATAAATAAAAAACGTTTTCATTATATTCTAATGGCTGGAGATGCACTACTATTCTGTAAGGATTATTATAATTCCTACAGATTATTATAATTTATTATTCGGTTCTATTTTTTGTACTGTATATGTATCCTTAAAATCTTTTCTTTAAAGACCAAAAAGCGTAAACTATTTTTAAAGGTAACAGTAATGAAACTGAGTGCAAGCAAGTTACTAAACTAACTAAAGATACTGAAGACAAACTATTAAAGGATGATTAGTACACTTCTGCAAAGATATCCTGTATACTGCTTCAGAGAAGGGGTTTATTGGGAAGGGTAGCACATAGAGGTTTATAGAGGCTGCAATATGCACATCTCCAAAATCTCTACTACATGTTGCAAGTCTGCAGAACTGTGCATTAAGTTGATGATTAGCTATTTGGTACCATTGAGAGTAGGATGCCAACAACTTTATTAGATTAAACTTTTTGACAATGTGACTGTACACAATGGAATATGACGTCCGCATTTAACCCATCTATGCAGTGTAACATGCACACTAGTGAACAAACTAGGCTGTGAGAACATGTGCCTGAAGCAGTGGGCAGCCCTAACCAAGGTGCCCAGTGAGCAGTTGGAGGTTAGGTGCCTTGCTCAAGGACACTTTAGTCATCACCTGCTCAGGGATCAAACCGGTGACTTTCTGGTCACAAGACCAGATCCCTTTCCACCAGGCCACGACTGCCCCCATCAAAGCCAGAACAAGCAGTTTGAGGATTGTTTGTTAGAACAGGTACAGTGTAATGCTTTGTAAATGAAGCACACTTCAAGGCAAAGAGTAAGAACAGATCATTTACATATATCTCAAAGGTACTGTCTCAAAAACAAACTGGGTTAAAGTTCACGTAAACATGAATTATGAGTGCTTTTAGTACATACACGCACATAACTAGTTTAAATGGGCCTCAGGGGAAAACATGTTAGATATGGGTCCTTTAATATATCATTAACACTAAATATGTTCACACATTTTGTATAATGTTGGGAAACTGGCTATGCTTCCTTTCTGAATTCAGGCTTTAAAAGTGCTTGCACAGTCAGAGGTGAACAGTTCTGAACATGCAAAGACTGTGTCACACCTTACAGGAAACCGCCCACTGAGTTGCCTTAAATGCCATGCCTGAGGTGGAATGGCACTGCTATAACCTGGCGTAGCCCTAAAATCCACTTTTTGTGGCTACATTTAAATTCTTCAACTTTCTACACACTTTCCCTGAAAATCACCAGGAAAGAAAATACAGTGCAGGAAAGATTTCTAAATATTCTTACTGTGCAAATCTAAACACCAGAATGAGGAACTTGAAAGCTGACTTGAAAGACCTGTCTTTAGTTTTAGTACATGCTACTTGGGAAGATTACATAACTAAACGTTAGCCCAGAAGCCTTTTTAACTGCTCAGCCTGTCTACAGGCACACAGATAATACTGCATAATTATTAATTCATTGTTAAATGATTTTATAGATAAAAAAAAGTTCACTGGAGAATAAATCAGTTGGACAGATACTATTAAACAGTTGTATTTGTCCACCTCTATAATTTTGAAAAAGATAGACTGCTATCTAAAATAGACATAGATAACATCTGAACAGTTCATTATGAGCAGAAATAGTGGAAAGTTAGCTGGAATAAAATCTGGTTGCATTAAAATTAGGAACGTGTTTTGAGATACAAGGTTTTGTTACCACAGAAAATGATTATAAGTTATATCATTGCAGCATATAAAGACTAAAGGAATAGTTATGAATCTATTATTTAATCAATTATAAAATAAACATTTTTAAAAAGCTTTTAAAAAATCATTATTATATTATATAAAAATATTTTTTAGACCCGACAGTAAATCATAATCTGTCTTAAACCACACTGACTTTAATTAAGATCTGGATGTGGTCTTAAGGGATTGAGATGAGCTTGAGTGAGGTATTTTTGACAGAAACAACAGATGACTACTGAGTTCTATGCCTTGACTGACTACATGTGGGGTAAGTGAAAAAGTTAGTAAATGTGATTTTCACTTAAACATTCCTTCAATGCTTCTTCAGTTTGCTTTTGGATTTCATGAATATAATTTTACTGAGGCTAAAGCGGTTTCCTGAGAAGAATGGCAAAACTTGCTGTGTGTCGTTAATTCGACCATGTGTTGAAATCGTGATTACTGACAGATGCCGTTTATTCACTGCCAAACACTCACCCTGTGAATGATGCCAGCACTGTGAATGTACTGTGGAGAGAAATGAAAAAAGAAAGATATGAGTTAGTTTTCAGAAATTCATCCTATTTAACAGTCTGATTTCAAAAACTGGTAGCATTAGGAAGCATACAGTACAAGTCAAAAGTTTGGACAGATCTTCTGGACATTCAGAGGTTTTTCATTATTAAAAAATGTTCTGCATTGTAGAATTATTTGTATTAATAATAGTCATTCGAGCTCTGAAGAAATACACATGGAATTATTTAAAAAACAAAAAAAAGTGTTAAACAAACCAGAATATGTTTATATTTTAGATTATTCAAAGTAGGCACCTCTTGCTTAGATGACAGTGTAAGATTATTTGCTGTGTTTTTGGTGAAACAATATTTCCATCAATGAAGACAGAGACTACAGTTGAGCTTTTTCAATTTATTAAAAAAAACATGTCAAAAAGCTCTCATGTTTTTAAAATAATGGTGATGAGTTAAGGAAAAAAAAAATAGATAACTGCTTCAAGTCTGAGTCCATCAGAGAGAATTAAGCTGTTGCAAATCAGAGTCCATCAAAGAAGACTTCTCCAAGTCTTTTTGGCTGTGACTGGGCTGCCAGGCATGGCTTTCTTGGTTGCCATCCGGCCAGAGACTGCAAAATATGATTTGAAGATGCATTGTTAAGCCCAAATGGGTCATCTTGGACGAGGCCTCATTGTCCAATCAATGTCAATCTTTTCTGGAACCAGCCGACGGGGTCAAAATGACCTCCTCAAATGGAGGCTTATGTCAGAGATTATAATGGGCCCCAAGCTTATCTTGGAGACCAAAATATTCTAATAGGTTTTATAAGTGTGACATTTGTTTTCAATGAAAGGGAATGTTGTCAGGCAAAATGTAATCAATATGTAAAAAAGTAGACTTAACTGTGTGCATATCAGAGTTAAAGCATTTGAGTGTATCTTGTGATTTGGGTTTTGAGTGAAGTGAATGTGTTAAAGTCTGTGATACGAGTATAAACGGAGATGTTTGTAAATCTGTGTGTGTACTGTGTGAGAGCTAATGTTTATAATTTCTGTGTCTGTGAGAGAGATAATGTGTGTTCTAGAGCTTAATCTGTTCCAGGTCGGTGGCCTTGAGGCGCAAGCAAAAAGCCTGCTAAGACAGAATTACATTGTTTAAGACAGAATAAATTAACTATAATTACCTATTGGTTATATGAAACTAAATTGATAATATTAAACACACAGAGTCATATGTTTACAACATTCTTACAACAGCTTTCTTGGCATTTTCTCAGTCAGCTTTATGAGGTAGTCACCTGGAATGGCTTTCAGTTAACAGCTGTGTCTTTTCAAGAGTTCATGACTTGCATTTCTTGCCTCTTAATGTGTTTGAGACATCAATTGTGTGCCTGCTTTGAATAATCTAGAATCTAAACATATTTTCGTTTGTTTAACACTTTTAAGTTTACTACATGATTCCTTATGTGTTCCTTCATGGTCTGGATGACATCAGTATTAATTTACAATGTAGGAAAAAATAAAATAAACAAAAACATTGAATGAGAAGGTGTGTCCAAAGGTTTGAATGGTAATGTACTTAAGACTATTAATGTGTCCAGCATCAATGTTTTAAAAGGGACCTATTATGACCCTTTTCCAGAAGTTAATACAGTTCAATGAGTCTTTATAAAATGTCTGTGACATGCTTTGTTTAAAATATCAAAATCTTTAAGCATAACGACCATTTCTCAGCCTTTCTGAACAACAATTATCAGAACTCCCCACCACTAACTCTGCACATGCAAGTGTAAAACAGTGCAATAAAACCACATTCAGCTGCTCTAAGCCACATTATAATCACATTTGCATTATAACAATGTATTGCTAACACAAGTCGCACAAAAAACTAAGTAGCACAAGTCAGGCAGCAATCTATATACACAGCCTATACACATCTTATGAATCATTTTGCTATCAGCAGAAATCACTAAGCTTTTTATTTTCTACCATGGTGTACAATTTAATGTGCAATGGGAAATTCACAGACTCATTAATGTAACAGATTACAGGACTGGAAAATCTGAATAACAATCAAACTTCAACTTCAACAAACAGCTAAAATCAGCAGAAATACATTTGCCTCATCTGCATTTCTACTGACAGGTGGTATTATTTATATTAGCTTAGTTGAGGACTGACTATGTCAGTACAATTGAAGATGAATGAAAATGTAAAAACACTCGAACAAAGTGGTTATCACACCTACCCTCTGTTCTCTCCCTGTCTCACAAAATCAAAATGGCATAGCTAAGTTCTCAGACTGTAGGTGAAGCTACTCAGATGGAGACAGATTTCCTTCTGAGTCCCTTTATTCTACAATAAGGGCAGTAAAATTCTGTTGACTTGTATATATTTTATTTTCTGTTGACCAATGAAAACATATTGGGTCATCTTATTTCACAGTTGGTAAGCCTTCCACATAGTCGTATATATATATATATATATGTGTGTGTGTGTAAAAGTAACTGAAAAAGTGAGTGCTTCATAACAATGACATTTTAAGAAATATTATGGTTTAATATGACAATTTAAGAGTTCAGGAGTTCTCAGGCAGCCAGCTCAGTGGCTGTAGGTGAAAGGTTGAATGTCAAGCTACCTTTAGTCCGCAGAGCATCTGGTAAACAAGGAACTGTACACGGTCCTCTGAGAGTACACTTCGAACCTTGGACAGGTCTGTGTACATGTATGGCATAACCAGATAGCTGAAATATAAAATAAATTCAGTGTAAAATGATCAACATCTCATTTCTTTCATTAATTTCATTTTTTGCAGTTATCTATGGAAATGTAATGGTGATTGCTAAATAAAGAACAAATCTTGGTCATTTCCAGTTTTAAATCCTTTAGAATTACTGTTCAAGATCCATTTATCACAAAAAAAAAAAAAACACATAGTAAACTAAGTCAGACATAGTAAACCTATTTATTTTACGATTGTTTCATTATTAATTTCGTAATAGAAATGAGGTAAAATTGCTAAAAAATATATATATTTAAAAAAACCTCTTTTTAGTTTTTTAGTTTTCCCTCTGTTGGATTTTAATTGGGCAAAACTATTTTGTAAGAATCATCTAATCTTATACCCTTTACTCCAATCCTACACAAGTACCTTTATCTGAGTTTGAGCAAGTGGTTTCCAATTTTATTTAATCATTTAATCTTTCCATTTATTCTTTATTTTGTCATGCAATCACTTTTTTGCATGATGCAGGATGGTGTGATGTTCATTACCCACACAACAATCTGCATTATTTTTACATTCAAAGTCATTTAGAGTAGAAATCAAATGCTCCATTCTAGAGAAACTTACCAAGTAAATTTTTCCCCTGTGGTGATAAGAAGCAGACATCTGAACATTTTAATGTTTCTAAAAGCTCTCTCACAAAACATTATATTAAATGATTACAAATAGAATACCAGTTACATTGCTTAACAATTGTTCTGAATATTATTTTGGCCAAAAAATGTATTTTAAACTTCATTAATGGTGAAGGTGTAAAATGCAAGGTTTGTTAGGCAAAATAGTCCCCAAAGAACATGTTATTTTTCAGTTTTATCACTTTTACCACTACTAACATTACATAAAAATAACTAATAAATAAAATGAGATTCCAAACCACAGAAAGTGAAAGTGTTCCGCTTGAAGGGAAGTTTAAACTGTGTAGGCAGTATTAAATAATCACTACACGGGAAATTGACAGTAAAGTTTAACAATCAGTCATCATGTGTTGATTAAGACAACCGATGCATGATATGACAGAAGCTAACAAGCGAGTGGGATTATGTTGCGTATGTGTGGGAATTCTATTAAACTAATGCTTCATTAATCTATTCTGAAAACTACCAACAGTGGGAAAGTAACCAGCAAATTCTGCCAAAAATAAATTTAACTCATTAGCTTCTACACAGCTAATGTTAGCTAGGTTAGTTATACTGAGGTAAATGTTGACTAGTAACAAGTTTATAAAAATACATTCAGTTTAGATGCAATATTTTAAAGTTTAATGTGAAATTTTACACACAAAACTCTTGTATGTCTTTAAAGTCACATTTATTTCCATATTACATGATACATGACTGTACTTCATTAGTTTGCTAGTTGCTAGTTTAGAAAGCAAAGGAGCTGTCAAAGATTGCCGTCAACATGACATGCCGTCTTTTACGAGATGACATAACAGTGCATTCCAAATTAAGGGATTTAACTAAGTTCCCTTAACCGATATCAAATGATAAGTGAGTAGGGAATACTGCTTAGGAACCCTTTGAAAAGGACTGCAGATTATATTTGTGTTGTAGACAGTGCAACCCCTTGTTCCTATCACCAGCTGGCAAGTTTTTTTTTTTTACATCAACAACAAATTTTGGCAGAAGTGTTGAAAAATTAGTGGATGTTTTTTGGAAAACACTTTGGGTTAATGGTCAACAAGTCACATATGTTTAATATCACTGATGTGTTAAAATATGCAACTTCACAGCTGCTACGTATTGCTGTATTTTGTCTGTCTTAGTCTAAAAAATTGTCTGATGTGATAATGACATACTTAAATACTTAAATTGTTACAACATAATTGATAAATTGTTTCATATGTTGGTAAAGCCTCTTAAAAAGGGTGAGCCTGACCAGAAAAGAGATTAGTAGCAAGTTCTTATTAGAAAACTTCACAGTTGTAAAATAATGCATCTAGTTTGCTAATCTTGCCTTTTTTCTGGATATTTCAATGCTGCTTGAATGGACAAATATCAGACTGAATGTCAGCTGGATCAGAAGATGACGTTTTGTTTTGACAGATTTCTAGGGTCTTCAACCTTGATTAAACATCTGCTAAGTAAATTCTTTGTGCACATTAAAATAAAAAAATAAATGTATGGATTAGCTTACTGTTTATCATACAATATGATTTTCAAGCGCTGTTTGTCTGCTCCAGTCCTACAACCCACTGCATTGAACAGACCCGTTTTCTAACACTACAATACCTCATGTGATTAGCTAATGAATCACGTCTTGAGCTGATACAGGTGTGAACGGCAGAGAAAATATAAAACAATGCAATGAACTGATACTCCACGACTGGAAAACATCCTGTTTTGCTGCAAGTGAATCAGTCACAAATGATTCACCTGCAGGTGAAACATAAATTAATCACAAACTCACAAATGATCTGTCTTGCAGGTGAATCACTTGTGAATGTATGATTGATTAATTAATTATAATGAATTCCTTTTTTACCACACAGCAAATATACAGGGGAAGATGATGGGTAGAACACCGACTACTTAGAGAGCTCACTAGGTATTGAGACAAACCTATAGTCTGCAAAGCATGAGGTCACTATGAAGAAAAATCCAGAAACTAATTTCACTCACAAGTCTTGAAAGTTTTCCAGGCGGGTGGCAGGAGTGAAAACGTCCAAGAGTCCAATTACCTGCATCAGAGAAAGAGAGGAGGTCATTTATTATATAGAGTGTGAACTTCTACATCATTCCATTATGATACTATGTCCCCTGCTTGTCCATGCAAGACATCAATATATCACATTACAAAGGTGATTGACACTGCTGATATGGAAACAGTGGTTTTCTCATCGAAATCTATCATGAGCAAGTCCAATTCTTTAGACTGTAAAATAAGCCGTCTGCCTTCAAACAGTCCATTATGAACCTGTCTAAACTTGAACACTCAACTCATGCCTCAGCTGATGAGACTCTTAACTAGATATGAATCAGTCATGCTGGTCTCTGGAGCCTAAACCCAAGCAATACACTACCAGCCAAGACAGGTTGGCATCAAATCACAAATGGAAGTGCTTTAAATGCTTTTTACCAACCAGTTTTCTTTTCATGTGTATATGTTTAACCTCTACAAACCTGACTTTGACCACATGACAAAGTTTTTGGCATCATCATGAGGGCAATAAAGAGTGAGAAATCATTTTACAATAACTCTGCATATTAAATTAACTTTAAATAATTAATTACATAAATGAAAACACATTTGTCCAAATTGCAAGGTCAGGAATAGACTGGGGTCCACTCTCATTTGAACCTCATACAAATTGCTGTACATTTACTGCTTATCTACAGAGGACCCATATGTCATATTCCAAGGAAATGTTCCATCACATGTGACACAATGCGAGGTCAATGCAGGCCTGGATTTGTCCACATTGATGACTAGGTGCAACGGTGGTCTATCAGAGTAAGTGAAGTTGAGCCTCCTGTTCCTGCTCTAAACAAAGCCAACATAATAGGTTAAATTTATATAGTGCCTTTCATAAACCCAAGGACACTTTACAAGGAAGAAAACCAGGCATTATTTAACAAATCACTACAGAAAAAAAATGTTTACAACTATTTCTTCCATGAACACTAATTATAGATTTTCAGATAAACACAGCTGCTCAAACTGAAAAGCAGAAGTAAGTAAACTGATCAATCAGAATCATGTTGTAGGAAGTTGTAGGCAATCACTTCTGCTAAATATAAAATTTTGCTTCCTTCCATATTGATAAATCACATAGCATCATCGTATGAACCTGTTATTACTTATTTACATTTTTACAATTGAAGAAGCTGTGAACCTGGAATATTTGTTGGTTCTGTGAAACTATGCAGTTTCTTTTTCTTTCTTTCTTGCTTTGCTCTTGTGGAAGGCAGTCACACTTTCTCCCTCTCTGCCCTATCTTACCCTGCTTGCTTCTCTTGTCTTGTCTACTCGGAGCTTCTCATAGCACTGTCCTGAAGAATAAATTATGGAATTAAATGGTCTCTCAACACTATTGGCACTATCTTCTCCGAGACCCTGCCCCAATGGGACGTTTGCAGCTGGATATGAGATGGTGAGTCGTATGCCTGGCTGCACTCTCTCTGGAGAATGCAGAAGAGGACGTTATTTGGAACACGGATTGGGGTATTCTGCAGATTGGAATAGGAATGCCCTGGTATCAGAAATGAAAGAGGTCAGGTCAGCTGTCCGAGCCCCCAGAAGCTGCCTGAGGATTTTACGCATTTTAAAATAAGGGGAACCGAAACCTGATCTGCAGAGGAAATTAAGTTTATGTTTCAGACTCTGAGGTTGTAGTTTGGTTTCGTGGTCTGGATCAAGTAAGAAAATTGATACATTGTTACATTTTAGTCCTGGTTTGCTGCGTTATTGGTTCATTTACAACAGTTCTCTGTGATCTGTTATTGGTTTGTTTAAAACCAGGTTCTCCACACTCTGTTACTAGTTTTGTTAAAAGGAGGTTCTCCAAGATGTGTTAATGGTTCAGTTAAAAGGAGGTTCTTCACATCATGTTAATGGTTTAAAAGGAGGTTCTACACGCTGTGTTATTGGTTCAGTTAGAACAAGGTTTTCCATGCTGTGTTACTGGCTCAGTTAGAACGAGGTTCTCCACACTGTTTTATTGGCACAGTTAGAATGAGGTTCTTCATGCTGTGTTATTGGCTCAGTTAGAACAAGGTTCTCCAGGCTGTGTTATTGGTTCAGTTAGAATGAGGTTCTCCACACTGTTATTGGCTCAGTTAGAACAAGGTTCTCCAGGCTGTGTTATTGGCTCAATTAGAACAAGGTTCTCCAGGCTGTGTTATTGGCTCAATTAGAACAAGGTTCTCCACACTGTGTTATTGTCTCAATTAGAACAAGGTTCTCCACACTGTGTTATTGGCACAGTTAGAATGACGTTCTCCAACGCTGTGTTATTGGCTCAGTTAGAACAAGATTCTCCACAATGCATTATTGGTTTGGTTAAAATGAAATTCTGCACAGCTACAGCATTTATGGATGAATCTTGTGACATTGTGTCCTGTGCTTGATCCATTTAGATGCCTTTGGTTCTTACTGCCTTCCTACTTAAATCCCCACCAGAGTTTGTTTAGAAGTGGACTGAGGCTGACTGGCTCACTGGGATCTTGGGCTTATTATTTGGTGCACACTAGAGTTCAGAAGGCAGCTTCCACACTTGCTCTAATGAACCCGACTAACAGAGTTGTTGAATCAAAGTTGACAAGAGTGAACACACCCTAAAAAAATTAAAATAGTAGGATTACAGGTGGCCACAAAGTTTGAGCTATTTATTCAAGCTTATGAGCAAATGAATGACAGGTTTATGTCAGTAGTCATAATGCTCTGATTAACGTGTCATGCAACCTTATCAACAGCCCTCTACAGTGAAGTGAAGAAAAAAAGGCAAAGGAACACACACCCACAGACATCTCTCTCTTTTTTGCTTGCTATCATTGTATATCTACACCAAGAGGTGTAGGTACATATTGTTGGATCATTGTAGTGTGCATATAAACTAAGACTTATCAGATTGTACATATAAACACTTCAGTCTTAATCTATAATTGTAATGAACTCAATTGAACTGGCAAAAATCTTTACAAGTAAATATTGGATAAATGAAACAGAGCCCTTTGTTTATTTACAAAGTTGTCATCACCACACATCATGTGTATGGCCTAATGTTCAGTTTGCTTAATGTTGGGCTGTGCTTTTGGAGTTTCCTGTCATTTGGTTAATATAACGTTTGCGACTGTTTGGTTACATTACAAGATTATATAAGTTTACCCATCAGTCTCACTAGAAACTTTTCTCGCAGACCTCCAATGTTCAGATAAGACCCTGTCAAATATGTTCTACATTAAATATTTTTGTGTTTGATACTAAATGTATAATCTAAATAAATACATTCAGCCTCATACCACAAGTCATTCCAAATAAAGTCTCAAATAAATTGAGAAAATCCCTGCAAACAAATTCTTGGAGCACAATAGAATAACAATCATGATTGTTTTTGTGAACTAAACACTTGATATGGCTAGCAAAGACATTCAGAGAGATTTATAATGAATATTATTTATGAATGTTAATAAGAACACAGAGTCTACAAAATCCTTTATTTTCAATACTACTGGCTGTACTATTATAGTATACCTGAGTATACATGACAGCTCTGCAAGGCCTTATTATCAATCACTTGGTTAACAGCAATGACCTCCATGATGTCCTTCTTACTCTATAGCCTGAGGACACTTCCAACAAGAAAAGCAAAGCAAGAAAACACACAGGGAACAAGAGACTCACATTTTCATGCTTCATGTGCTTGAGCAGCCTCAGCTCTCGGTAAGCCCTCTTTGCAAAGATCTCAGACTGGAAGGGCCTGTGAAGCTTCTTGATGGCCACTTTCTCTTTGGTTTTTTCATTGATGGCTGAGCTGAAACAGGGAGATAAGCAAAGTCTGAGGAAACTAAGTGGTAAGAAGGGTAACCACAGACAAGGGCTGACAATATATACAACAGCCACAGCAGTTTTTAGAAAAAAACTTTGACCACGGCAAAAAGAATAAGAAAAAACATATACACCTAAATTCTCTGACACATTACTAAATGTGACATTTCCCATGAAGTGTACTTACTCCCCATAGCACTGTGCAATTCATATATTTAATAGGAGTGTAAAGAATACACATTTCTAGGTCTGATACAAGTTTCTGTATGATTCTGTAGTCAATGTGGAGTTTGATTTTTTACTTTTTTTTTAAGTGTTAAAAATCTTCTAGGGGTGTAAGAAATTAATGCACTTAAGTATCACAATAATATGTTTAGTGCCAAATGCTGTAAATGTATACTGAATCAATCAAAAACAAATTTTTTTACTAATAATTTAAATATAAAAACTGTGGTTTAAAACATTTAAAAACATAAAAAACATTAAGTATTGTGTTTAAACCCCTGACTCCCAGATAGTATTGTTGTAATCTATTTTCAGTCTTCCATTCTAATGAAAGCAAGTAAAGTAAGGAAGGGTGCACCACTGACAGTTTTCCTAAAATTAGATTTTTCCAAAAAAATTGTTCCTAAAATTCCTTCAAAATATATCTATTGTATTGCAATATAGTGAATCGTAACTCCTGCATCATGATATGTATTGTATTGCCAGATTCTTCCTAATACAATCCTACTCATTTCAAAAAGCACCAATTATATACTACAAAGGTTGGTTGGGCTCAGGAAAAAAATTACAAATTATTTCAAAACAAGTCTGCATATCAGTGACCTTATAAACAGCACTTGATATAAAAACAATAAAAAAAAACTGAATTGTCTTATATAAATCTTTATAAAATAGAAGAATCTGATCCAAATAAATCCCTAAACAGCACATCTTAAGGGTTAATCCAGATAAACATGACACAAAAGCACTAATTAAACATGTAGAAAATCTAATCAAATGTTTTGTTTTGTACAAAAAATACACAAAACGGACACAGGCACATATTTTTATATGTGTAAAAACACCAGCTTATTTTTTGTGTAGACATTTCATGACCAGTCGACCAATGGATCCAACTATCTATCCAACCAACCAACCAACCAACCATCCATCCATCCATTTGCCCATGCACTCATCCATCTATTCATCCATCCATTCAAACCATTTACCCATGCATCCATCCATTCATCCATCAGCCCATGCATCCATCCATTTATTTAACCATCCATTCAACCAACCATCCATCCATTCAAACCATTTACCCATCCATCCTCTTTTGCAGTACACGTTTTACAGTATAAGTGGATTCAGCATAGATAAAAGCTTTGCATAAGCACATTCAGGAGCATTTTCAGAGCTTGATGGAGCATGTACTGTTAATGTGAACTGCTGCTTTGTTTAAATGTCATTCTGTCGAATCTTTGCTGCCTGAAGGGTGTTGAGAGTGTAGGTGTTTATAGACTGTCTTATGTTGATAAGACAGAACAAGAAAATTCATGAAAAGCAGCAGAGTAATGTAAAGTGCACAGTGATGTTACCTGGTGGGCCAAATTTGAGGACTGCTTTAGAATACAGATTTCATGGAAGTTAGGATTCTCCATCCAAACGCTAAGCAAATATTTTCATTACAGCTGTCTACGGGTGGGTAATATGATTTCTGTAGAAAATGTCTTAATAAATAAATAAATACAAACCTTAGCCAATATTAAAATGGTAAAAACCGAAATATTCATATAAATAATAAATTTTAAATAAAAAAATCAGGATATAATGTGGATCTCAATTAAAACAGCCAAAACTTGATCCATTACAATATACCCAGATTGTGATCTTTGGATGGGATCAGGACCTTCTCATATCCCATGTAATAAATGACACATTTCTGATTATATTGTGGCTCTTCCAGAACATTGAACAGCTATGTTTTATAAATGCATTTCAATGTACAGCAAGAAGAAAATGTCTTACTGTGACAGGCTTTGGAACGCCTTCGTATGGAGATCAGATGCATGTTTTTAACTTGCTTCAGGACAAAGCAAAAGTCATTTTCCTTTAAAACATTTAGATCTATATCTCTGTAAGGCACTTTGATGCAGCAGTTGTTTTAAATATGCTATAGAAGTAAATATTACTTCCATTTTATCCTCCATAACTGTCTCTCAGCAGTCACTCACTGGTTTATGAGTCTACAGAGCTTTTTTTGTCAGTGAACAACAGCATGGTTTTCATAGCCCCTTTTCCTTTCCGAGACGGCTTTGAGTCTCAGTGGTTTTGAAAACCCTAACAGGAAGTACATGAGCGACAACTGTTGGGATGTTTTCCGCTGCATGCTTGCATTTGTGTCAGAAATATGTTTTAGGACAATTATTTACACCAAAACTGAAACTCATAAAACTCTCAACTCACTTTCACTTGCACTGAGTATGATTCATAACTATTAGACATGGAACAGCATGACTACAGCAGAAATCAAAGACAGTCTGAGACAAATCCTTCTAACATTTTATAACACAAAAAAGACTCATCCCAGAGCATCCAGACACTGACCACTAATGCTTCTTCATGTGTGTGATATCAGATTATGTATCCAAACAAAAAAAACATCTGAACATGGAAGTCAGCTGCACAAAAGCCAGCTTCTGTTTACAGTAAGTGAAACATGCGGGGGAACTTCTCGAAATGATCAGAGAAGTGAATTAAGGGCATAAACAGGCCAGCATGGCCTTCAAGAGGAACATCCAAATGAGAGCTTATCACAGTGGCACAGCACCATTAGTGGGGAGATACAAAACAGGCCTAAATGCAGCCTCTTAGCTTTACATGCCATCCATCAAAACAACTCAGAATAGCCTTAGTAATAATATACAACACAGACTGTTCTGCAGTCAAACAGCAATTCTACCACTTATGCAACTGTGCGGCAACCCAGTCCATACTTGTGGGAAAGCAAGGAAAGATAATAATCACACTGCATGGAAATGTATGCTGTTGTGCAATCAGACAGCAAGTCTAAGGCCTGCAGCTTTCATGCAACTGCAAGGTAATGCTTGGAACCCTGATGAGGAAAAGACATTAAAGATAATAATAGTAACAGTAATAAAACTGTGATGGAAAATCTAGGAAAGATAAAAATAATTAATGGAAAGCTGCACTTGTGCAAGCAACTGTGAAATATATTGTAGTACAAATACAGGACAATTCTTAATTCATAAATAAATAAATAATAATAATAATAATAATAATAATAATAATAATAACAATAACATCAACTTCATGGCATTCTGCAATCACAAAGAAATCATGTCTGTGATGTAAAATCTAGAAAAGATAATAATTTGCGCTTGGGTAACCAGAAAGCAGTCATGATATCAATTATCGTAGTGCAAATGCAGGAAATGCCGTGTATATTAATAGATTAATAATAATAATAATGGCAACTTCATGGTATTATGCAACCAGATAGCAATCCTCAAATCTATATTCTGTATTTAGGCTTTAAGATCTGTGATGTAATGTCTAAGGCAGATAAAAATTTGGGCTTGTTGTGCAATCAGTAAGCAATCTATGACTGTAGTGCAAATGCCAGATGATTCTTTAATAATAATAATAATAATAATAATGGCAACTTCATGGTATTATGTAATCAGATAGTAATCCTCAAGTATATATTTTGTTTTTAGGCTTTAATATCTGTGATGGAAAGTCTTCTAAACATAATAAATTGGGTTTGTCGTGCAATTAGAAAGCATTCCTGAAATCTGTTATTGTGCAGCGGCAGGATGATGCTTTAAAACCTGTCGTGGGGAATATAAGAAAAATGTTCATCATCATCAACATCATCATCATCATCATCATCATCATCATCATCATCCCTGGAAATTCATGCTGTTTCAGTCAGAGAGTAATACTGAAGTCTGTACTAGTCTTCTTGCAACTATTGTGGGTTTTTCTTTGCAGCAGCTAAAAGGCCGTGGATGCTTGTAGACCTGTTGTGGAAAAGATAAAGGAGCGTACAGCAGCTAAACAGAGCAGCAGGTAAACTCACCACACGGTGCCATAGGCTCCAGTCCCGATCTGCTTTAAGCGGCTGTACTTGTCCGGCACCTCCCACACGGTGCTGTTGATCTCCTCGCGCGTGAACCCGGGCTGTGGCTCCATGGAGAAACGCTGAGCACCAGCTCAATCCGCACTACCGCCGCGCCCCGCCGCTCGAGCACCGAGCCAGCATGATCTCAACCACGACCGTGCGTACGAAACGAAATCCGGGCTCTAAAGTCTCTCTAAAGTCGATCCACAGCTCGGGGTGACGTCATCCACCCACCCCACGCCCACTTTTCCTCCCAGTTTGAACGGGCGCCACTTTTCAGATGTGAGTCATTACAGCTCCGGCTTGTGAAACATGAGCTTCTGCACTGTTTTGCCCTTGAGGACATTGTTAAAGGAACAGCTGACCTATTTTTCCATTGTTTTCACAATGTCCCAAACTATGTTGGTCCTGTTAAGGCTAAAAAACATAAGTTTCTACAGGTTGTATATGGAGCACAGAACTGCATCCACTCTCACGTTCACACTCGTCTTACATAACCACAAACATAAACACCGTTCAGTGACGTCACATCCTGTGGACGTTGTGTGTATTACGAATGAGCACTTTAAAGAGACCAAATTCTAAAAAAATTTATATTTTATTTTACCCCTCTGTGGCTTGTGATATTTGTGTAGGGTTCTGTGTTACAATAATCAGAATTCATGATTACATGAACATTTTATAACCTTTTTATTCTCATTATGTGAATCCAGTCATTTATTGCAATTCAAGTCATTTCAAGTTCACTGAATAACTTGAAATGATACAAAGGTAAGTTGTGAACTGCCAGAGGTTAGTAAGGTTACCCAAAACTGAAAATTAATTTACATTACAGAAATATACACAAAGGCTTTTGTCAGGGAACACAACAGGTGAAAGCTGTTCTGTGGTAATGAAGCTTCATCAAGCCTTGAAAGCTGGTGCTACAGCACCATGCAGTACCCTCACGTATGATACTAGTTGGTCAGGAGTTCATCCTACAGCAAGATAATGACCCAAAACATACGTCCAAGCTATGACAGAACTGCCTCAGGAAAAAGAACAAGATGGTCAGCTTGAAAACATGGAGTGGCAGCACAGTCTCCAGACTTAAACCTCATCCAGCTGATTTGAGATGAATTGGACAGAAAAGTGAAAGCAAAGCAAACCTACAAGTGCCAACATTTATGTGAACTTCTGCAACAGATTTGTGAAGAACTGTTTGAAGACTATTTTATTTCTGTTGCCTGGAGTGTGTTCAGCAGTTATATCTGCCAAAAGTGTTACTTTGGTGAGTCAAAAATTTAGATACATTTTGCTCTATAAATTGATTCCATGATTTCTAACTCCAAGTGCTTATTTGTACTATGCTTTGATTTCAGAGAGCAATGAGACATTAAACTGAATCATCTGCAATAAGTACCTGGAAAAATTGGGGTATTCTAAAACTTTTGGCAGGTAAAACTGTATCCTTTCAACATTATTATTATTATTATTATTATTATTAGTAGTAGTAGTAGTAGTAGTAGTAGTAGTAGTAGTAGTAGTAGTAGTATCTGCCTTCTAGCTTGGAAGCACTATCAGTTATCTGTATTTTTCCACCTGAGAGTGAAGAAGCAATGCATAGAAATGCATCACTACCCCCAAAACTTAAACTGACATGCAGCTGTAAATTAGTTCCAGACCTTTTATTATATTACATGCATTCTGTTCTTTATATGGTCCAACAATGGGGAATTATGTAAAAGCACATATCTTCATTACTTTGAGATTAACTTAGGGTTTCCCACTTTCAAATACAAATAAATCCAAAGAAAAGCTTTGGTTGTGGTTTATGGATGAAATGGTGAAAAAGAAAAGACTATGCTTTGGCTTCACAGGGCACACACTAATACTAGTTTGTGTTTGAGTTGACTGAATGGACTGAGAAATGGTCAGTGGATGATTTACTCAGATCAGGCAGTGGTTAGATTTACAGCATAAGATTGTAAGATTAACAACAAGAGTATTTCTGAGATGTTCAGGACAACATCCAGTATCCAATTTAGTCTGATTCCAATATGACTTGTCGATGCAGTCAACCTGCAGGAAAAAAAAAACAGAACCACTGACTCTGTGCTGTTGGTTCAAAATGTAAGTTGATGTATGTAATGTAATTAATTACATTAAATGTTTATATGAAAAGCAATTGATTGTGCAAATGACAAATCAACACACAAACTAGCTAAAGCTTATTCTCAAATAAGATTAGATAGTGACTTGATCTCAGTCTGAACCTGTCATCTGAACCTGGCCTTAATTTGGTTTCAGTCCACTTATCTTGACCAGTCTTAGTCTTAGATTTTTCTTGAACTCGATCAACAAAGGCATTTCATTGCAACTCTAGCATAGATACACATTTTTTTAAATAAGCAAATGTTTTGTTTGTTAATCAAATCAGACTATTCTTTTAAGTGTTTACAGCAGCAGACAAGTCCCAATGTTTCTTCATTGCTCTCTGTGGTTAGCAAATATTCCTTCCCAAGATTCCTCTTCAGCTGCAGCTATCTGAGTAATGTTCAGAATGCCCTGTATGTGTGAGTAGGTCAAAATCTACATTAATCTGCATACATGAAGTCAAGGGAAAACCCCACATGTAGTCAACCCACCAAGGCATGTTTGGAGTCCATGTTTTGCTTTTTTGGTTTAGAAGCTGAGACACATTACTAATAAACACTAGAATTCAAGAATCATCTAAATAGCCAAGTCATTTCCATAGAAATATATGTTTCTTAACCCATTCATGTGTTTTAGGGCACTCAATGACTTAAATGCTTGAATCAGATTCTTCAATATAGTCATCTTCACTAAAATTGATTCTGAATCGGCACTATTGGGATGTCTGTCTGAGATGGTGGATTCAGCCTTCAGCTGTTGTTATTTTTAAAGCACTATCCTAAAACAAATGAACAGGTTGACCCTTTAACATCCTCACCAAGAAAAAAGAAACAGAATAATTATTTTTTGAGGAGTGGTTGGGGGGTGGTGGGGTAATAATAAAAACAGTCAAACATTTTTTTAAGAGCCCAGTTTTTAAAAATGTACATTTTAAACATACAGTGAGATGGCACTTTATAGTAAAATCAGAAGATAAACTAGAAATACAAAAACAATAGCATGCTCATTTTGTTAACTTTATAAACACCACACTCATCTGTGCACTAATGGTTTTTTAGCATTTGATCTAGTTTATTCTTTGTGGTTTGGTTATGAAGCTGCTAGTTTACATTCAGACAAGAAAATTTTGCATTTCTAGTGACCTCTAGTGGAGGTTTTTTAGCTAGCATACCTCTACCGATTGGTAGAGATGGCACAATCACATTGTGTTAAGTTCAATGCCTTCTTCAATAAGATATAGTTACTCAAATGTGCTCTACCAAATGGTTGAGAAGAATGTCAAAGGTTTAAGAAATGCTTTGTATTTTTCAGGGAAATGACTGAGCTAGCTAGGTCTGTTAGATGTGGATCTTTATGCAGTGATGATGACAGAACTGCAGCTCAGTCTGAAGCTAAACTAAAGCTAATCTAACGTTTACATGTAGATACTGTATAAAAAGAGAAAGTTTTGCTATAAAAACTTAAAGTTTCAGCACTCATTCACTTCCTAGTTCAGCCAATAATAAACTACATTGCTCATTCTTCTAGTATCCTGGCTAACCACATGCTTCTGCCTGAAGCATCTTGCCTCTACTCTGTTGCTTTCCAGGTGCTGCTGCATCAATGCAGGTCTCCTTCCCACCACCACCAGCAGGATGGTCCTGATCCTGTTGCCCAGTGGGCTCACTATCGTATCCAGTAGAATCTGTAATGAATGGCCTAAACAATGCAAGACCTGGGCTGAGGATGGGGCCTACACCAAAGACTAATTATTTCATTTAATTCCTAGCTATTAATATATCATCTTTCTACAAACCGGATTCCAAAAAAGTTGGGGCACTAAACAAATTGTGAATAAAAACTGAATGCAATGATGTGGAGATGGCAAATGTCAATAATTTATTCGTAATAGAACATAAATGACAGATCAAAAGTTTAATGGCACGGTGGGCAGCACGGTGGCTTAGTGGTTAGCACGTTCGCCTCTCAGCACTGAGGTCTTGGGTTCGAGTCCGCACCTGAGCGGAGTTTCCATGTTCTCCCCGTGTCTGCGTGGGTTTCCTCCGGGGACTCCGGTTTCCTCCCAC
>BRDA01014807.1:0-11292 GCA_036984385.1 Crenuchus spilurus | reverse complement strand
ATGTGTATCCTGCCTGCATTATCTGTCTACAGTGAAGCAGTTTGATGTGTTTACTTTATTACTTTGTACAGAAAACAGCTAACGTTTACAATAGCGCTACTGAAGTGCAGAAAATGTTTCATCTGCATTGTAGCTATGATCATTTTACATATTACATTTCCTAAATTTATCATTAAAATTAATCTTATCACTTGACATATCACTAGCTCTAAAGCTGCTATTAGACATCGCGTTCAGCAGTATCAAAGATATATGACCTCTTACAGCCACCATAGAGTATTCAGTTGGTTGCAATATGGAAACTAAACCACTAGATGTCGCTGGAAACTACATACTGTGCCTTTAAAGCGAGCTAGTTATAATTGGTTTTAATCTGTGGTATTTTGTTGCCTTGAAATCTCATATTATTATTTAAATGCTAAGAAACATGCTTATTTTTTACTGTGAAAATTAAATAGTAAAAGTAATTTCACCATAAAGTAATTATGTAATTCAAAGTGTTTAAGTGAATAAATAATAATAATTATGATCAACTTGTTCATAGTTAGTCTCAAATATAGTCAAAAAGTCAAACTGTGAGCCTACAGTCATGACATTAATGAGTGTATCACTACTAAATATGCATTATATAAAATCTGTTATTTTATTCTGATCAATAGTGAGCAGAATTAATGTTAATGGTAAAACTTCATTGATATCCAGCAAGTCAATGAGCAGCGAGTTCCCAAAGCAGTGGAGTTCAGTTTTTATGACTTTCCTCCCAGACGGCTGCAAACAGAGCATCAACCCTAAACATACTGTTGAATTCCTTTATATTTGGGCCAATCAATGGGTTGACTTCAAAGTGATGGGTAAACGCTTGACTTCACTGCGGATTGATCAGCTAATTCTATGCAATTAACATACACGCTGTTAACAAGCAAGTCCTCTGTACTCAATCTCCAAATCGAGTCCAGATCGTCAATGAAGGCATAAACCTCGTAGCAGCTTCCCACACTGCGAGCGGAGGCAGCCAAAGAATATCAGCAGAATATCATCTCTCTCTCTTACTTGCTCTTTTCCACGTTTTGTCTGGCCCTCTATTTCGGCACAGCACCACCGCTTAGCTTCTAGGCCTCGGCGAGGCATGAGAGCGCTCGCAATGTTTTACTGATAATAAATTTATAAACCAAACCTGGGAGGGAGGAGTATTAAACAAGTCGGCGAATAGCCGCAGTTCACTTTACCAAGCCGGCGTATCCTTTTCATCAACAAAAATAACTCTTCAAAGGCAGTAAAAGCATGCTTAGAAAGTAAAGGGCCATTTGAGCAGTCGTGCCGAGAATTGTAGAGGTGGGGGAGGAACAGAAATGATCCAGTTTGAGAGTAAGAAACATTCGCCCCAACCTAAAAGCTAAATCAAGCCTTTGAAAAACATACAGGGCCTTTAATAATTCAGACTTTGGCGGGATTGAGTAGCTTCTTTAGCGTAAAAATCTGCAATCTCCTGACATAAGATCAGTCCCCACGGGGCCTTCTCTCTAGCACTCTCCCTGAGCCTGAACTTCACAACGTTCTCGCAGACAGCCTACAATAGCACCTGATAAAGCCCTATTCAATAATGGAGCCTACCAGTATCCCTAACTACGGATCACTCACGTCTTACCAACGGGCTGGACACCAGCTACGTTAAGTGAGTAGCACCAAATTAAGCAGAAAACTGTAGAAGTAAGCAATTATTGTAGCTGACTAGCATTTTAACTGGGGTTGTAAACTAACACTCAGTTGTAAATATTTAACTAACTTTGCACCCTAAACACATTCATATTTCATTGCATTTTTTTCATGCAGTTTATTCTCAAAGCAAAGTGTTGGACTGCATAATTATTTCAGTTTAGCATTTTCTTCCAACCTATTACTTACATAAATACAAGAATTTGAGATATTGCTCCTCAGAGGGCTAATTTAAGGGGGGAAAAAAGAAAAACACGCATTAATTAATATAACCTAGATGGAGAAGAAGAAAATCCCTAAATACGCCGCTGCCGAACATCAAGGATCATCGCCTCCTTCAAAGGAAATTGGGACAATTATTGGAGGAAAAGGTGGTTATTATTTCATGCTTCTAGAGTGGGTCTCTTCTCAGACTGGCAGGTAGCCCGCTCCTCGGGTTTTCTCAGGAGGATACGCCTCCCGTTAATCAGAAACTATAGAGGATTAGAATTTGGTGCGAAAGCAAGGTCAGGTAACACACTTGAAGCGCCCACGTCTTTGTTCAGATACTAATTCAAGGCCAACTTTTTGCTCTTTTTATTAAATGAAATTGCAGCCACTTCTAAAAAAGACAAATACTGCAAACTAGTTATGATATGCAGACCAGACTACAGGATAATGGAGCAAACGTTCAGGCCAGTTTGCTCCTCCCAGTGATTGTAAAAGGTCTCCTGATATCAGGATGAAGTGATCCTGTAGTGTTGGGGCGTCTGTAAACCAGTCTTTACTTCTCAGTATCCTGTAGTGGGGGGCGGAGCTGATTCTCTGGTGTAAAACATGACGCTGACATCATGAAAGACCACCAACCAATGAGAGCCGAGCTGAACTGAACATGTCAGCGTGTACAGAAGTTAAAAGCACTGTGGCTAAAGGATAAGCGAGATGGACTTATGATTGTCCTCATATGTGTTGTTATGGTTTCATCCAAATCCTTTTCTTCTTCATTTTCTGCACAGAGAGCTCTGACAACCAGCACTGAAATGGTTAATCCGCCATGTTTGTTTACATGTAATTCGCAAGAAACTCTCATGAGATTTTGAGGCTTGGAGCCGTTGGTCAGGTGTGTTACTCATAAAGTGTGTGGTGTTACATTGATGACAGATGGTGTAGTGTGGGGGCCGTTATGACTAACAACGATCAAGGACAGAAAATTGCTGAGAAACGTAATTATGTAATCAGGTTTTCTATACGGTTTGGAATTTGGAAGTCCTGTAGTGTGAACCAGGCTTAATTACACAACTAGGCAATGTCTGTGATCCTCTTCTTTGTGTTACAGCATCTATTCAAGCTACGAGTGACTACTGTTTGATAGACATGCTTAAATATTTTAGCAGCTGCTCAGTGTAAAATGAAAGTGTTTTTCCGCCAGACCTTTATTTTTTTCTCATCCTATAACAAATGTATTGTGCGCTCTGGTTAGCCCAATCCATCACTCTTTGTCCAGCTTTGCTTTTTTATAAAAAATGCACTTTCCTAGAGTGTCTTATTCCTCTTCCTACAGCACTCGAGAGACCAGGTTGATGGACACTCTGGTCAGCTCAGGAGAGCATCGGAGGGGCAAAAGAATGCTGGAGCATGTTCACAAACCACCCCACCCCCGACCCCCCAAAAACCCACTTCTGCACTCACAGTCCTATCCAACTTCCTCTGTGGACCACCAGTCCACCCCACCCCACCCGCCATGTCTCAGAGGAAAAAGCAGTTCCTTATGATAACCTGTACACCCGCTTATTTTCCTCGGACCACAGACGAGTCATCCAACGCTCGGCCGTCATGTACCACTGTGATGCAGCAGGACAGAGGACTGAAATCTTTGGCCATTTCCTAAAAAGCTAATCTTTATAATCTACTACAGTGCATTTTTTAGAATCTTTAGAATCTTTAGCCTAAATCATACAGCAGCTACATTTGACTTGTGTTTTAATTTGTAAAAGTGACTCTTCGAATGAGCAGAACATGTGTTTTATGATTTGTATGTTTAATCAACGTGTTCTGGAGGTTAATATAATAATGTGATGGCTGTATTTATGTTTATTTGTATTTATCCTAATGATAAATGATGTTTAAATGATGTTTGTAAGTAAAGGTAATATGAATAAAGAAGGTGATAAGCCATAACAATAAAACTAATGTGTGGCTATGACTGGTATTGTTCCATACTTGGCCAGTAAGTGTGGCTACAATTTATCTCATTCCCATGCCTTATTAATTTGTGACCACAAATTATCATTTCATTTGTGCACCTTATTAAGCTGTGACCACAAATTATGATCTTCTTCCAACAACTGATTAAGTTGTGGCCACAAATTAGGATCTTGATAACTTGACTTTATAAGTTGTGGCCGTGATTTAAGATCCTATTTCCACACTTTATTGAGTTGTGGCTACAAATAAGGATCTTGTTCCCACAACTAATTAGGTCATGCCTACAAATTAGGATCTTGTTAACTTGACTTTTTAAGTGGTGGCCATGAATTAAGATCCTGTTTCCACACTTTATTAAGTTGTGGCCACAAATTAGGATCTTTTTCCCAGACCTTATTAGGTTGTGACTATAAATTAGGATCTTGTTAACTTGACTTGTTAAATTGTGGCCATGAATTAAGATCCTGTTTACACAATTTATTAAGTTGTGGCCACAAATTAGAATCTTGTTCTCACATCTTATTAATTTGTGGCTACAAATTAGGATCTCATTCCTGTGCTTTATTAAATGGTGACCATGAATTAAGATTTTGTTCCCACACCTTATTTTTATTTCTACAGCATAGCTGCTAGGGTTTCACGTAAGTCAACCCTAGTGAGTATCGGATTATAGAGAAAATGCACAGTATCGCCCATCCCTGCCGTTCAGACTGAAGTATTGCTGCAGATTCCCTCTGACAAAGAGAGATTTGATTTCTAAAACGCTCTCTCGTCTTTCTCTACACAAAGAAGCCGCCGGGGAGAGAGAGAGGGGAGCTATCGCTGGAGAGGGAAGTGGGCTGGAAGGCAAATCTAGGTGATGTGTATGTTCTTAGAGTGCCCCTGGGTCTATCTTGGGTAGGTAGGATCTGACAAAGATCTGTAAGGAGGAAAAAAAATCCTCCACTCTGCTCAAGCATGGGAAATTAAGCCCAGCTAAAGATTCTCTCTTAAAGCACATTCCCAACTCTCTCTCTATCTGTCTCTCTCTCTCACGCACAATCTCATCTCTTCTCTTTTCTCATCTGCTTCTCTCTTCTCTCTCCACAGTGGCAGGAGAAATTACGGATTGTAGCATTAGATAAACTCCCAGTAGCACCTCCTGTTAAAAGCTGAAGGTCCTGGCGCAGTCCCAGCCTGGCCTCCCTGGAGTCTGCTTTCAAAGGGAGAGCTCCAGCACAGCCTCGAGGGGATGTTTAACTGATTGCAAGGACGAGTATTTAGAGGGGAAAAAAAACTTCTGTGGGAATTCAACAAGTTGGCCGCTGTCAGAAGCCGAATTTAACTGTCAGGTAGCATTATGTTTCAGACTTCCTTGATAGAAAGTAATGACCGATCTTGGTGGGCTCCCCCAACCCCCCTGCCAACAAACGGGCCACGAGGGGGGTCCTCCTCCTCGCATCTCGCAAACACAAACCAGCCGCAAGCTTCATTTGAATTTGAAACACTGCTGCTAAGTGATTTAAATGGGAAGATTATCAAAGATTATAGCTGCGATGGAAATGTGATTCCCTGTTTTTCCTCTCAATATCAAACAGAGATGGAGGGAGGAGGGCAGGAGGCTGAGGATGTGTTTTTTTAAGAAGAGCTAATGAATTATTAAAGATTGTCAGATGTGGGTAATAAAGTATGTACTGAATCATTCGTGATTTTTTAAATATTAGGAAATTACCGGTGATAGAAAACGAGTGATGGCCCAGTTCTGGTCCAGACTTACGGTGTCATTCACATGTATCCATGGTCTTATGCTCCAGAGGCACATATGTTCCCTCTAGTTTTACTAGTTCTACATATGTGCTCATCCAGAGTCCTGTGGTTCTGTGTTACCTAGTTCTACATGTGTGCTCTACTTGAGTTCTTTGTTCCCCTACCTATATTTTCTTCTAGGGTTCTGTGTTCCTCATTTCTACTATTACAGGGTCTATCCTATAGTCCAAGGGTTCTGAGTTACCTAGTTTTACATTGAGTGGTCTGAGGAAAATGATCCAATATGACATATTTGTGAGACACAAAAGTATGTGAACCTCTAGGATTAGCAGTTAATCTGAAGGTGAAATTAGAGTCAGGTGTTTTACATCAATGTGATGACAATCAGGTGTGAGTGGCACCTGTTTTATTTAAAGAACAGGGTTCTATCAAAGTCTGCTCTTCAGAGTTTGAGCCTGTTTTACTGCATCTGGGTCAGGACGGCTTGTCATCATTGATGAACAATGAATTGTGAATTATATCAGAGAATTCTAAAGAAAATATCAGGACATCTGTCCATCAACTGAATCTCAAGAGAAGGTGGGTCATGCAGCAAGACAACGACCCTAAACACACAAGTGGTTCTACTAAAGAACGTTTAAAGAACAGTTACAGAAACGTTTAGTTACAGTTATTGCTGTAAAGGGGGGTCACAGCAGATACTGAAAGCAGAGGTTCACTTTTGTCTCTCACAAATATGTCATATTGGATCATTTTCCTCAATAAATAAATGAGCAAGTCTAATATTTGTGTCTCATTAGTTTAACTGGGTTCTCTTTGTCTACTTTTAGGACTTGTGTGAACATCTGATGGTGTTTTAGGTCATATTTATGCAGAAATATACAACATTTTTAACTTTCAAGCATCACTGTATGATATTCCAGAGTCCTGTGTTTCCCAGTTTTACATATGACCTATTCCAGGGTCCTATAATCCAAGGGTTCCATGTTCCCGGTTCTACATGTATGCTATTATAGGGTCTTTATGTACCTGTGTGCTCTTTTAGGATGCTGTGCTCCAAGGTTTTCTGTTCCCAAGTTCTACAAATGTGATCTTCCAGGGATCTGTGTTCTGCGGTTCTACACTCAATGCTATGTTAAAAACTAATTTCCAGTTTTGCGTCACTACATAGCAGAACATATTCTGGGCGTTGCTGGGTAATATTGTTAAATAACAGCTGGCTGGGTCACCCACACTTTCACCCACTGAGCTTATTTGAACCGTTTTGTTGTGTTACATGAAATCATGTATTTTTCAGTGTAAATAATCATTTTAGTTAAGCAACCTAAGCTACTAACCTTACATTTACATCACAGTTCTACATCACAGCTGAAACAGAATGAGGTTTATGTAAAACGTATATGTATCATTTTCACTCAATAGAAAGTACTACAGTGTCTATATTGTCTGGAATTAGTTGATGACTTGTGTCAGTGATGACCTTTAACCTTCTCCATTGTAATCAGCTTCCTCCTGTTAAGTTGTGCTGATTCTTACCAAATGCTTAGGGATGACCCCGCGAACCTAAAACACAGATATGCTCCCTTACTACTTTCATTGTCCTACAACATCATCTGAAGCCTGGTGCCAGCTTCAATTTAACCCAAATTAAACGATAACTCAGGATTTTACAGTTGAATGGCTACAGATGGGCCCAAAATAAAAATGCCACTCAAACATTTCACACAGCAGGTTGTATGTGAGCTACATGTGACAATCTAAAACATTACTGCTACAGCCGGGCACCAATGAACCAATTAATTGTCATAAATGAGCCATAATTGACTTAATTGGGCTGTAATTGGTCCAGAATTGTCACTTGCAGAAAATAATTGTTACAATTTTTGAATTAATATCCACTTAGTATGTATCATATTGTTCCCACTAGCTATTAAGTTGTGGCCACAACTTAAGTATCTAATTCCTATCCAATCATTACAACGCTTAATAAAGGATCAATAAGAGACGAGTTCTAAGATTAGACAGAAAGACTGAGCCTGACCTGCACCTTCTACAGTGACAGTACTCAATAACTGAGCTAAAGCCAAAACTGATTAACATCTTACAGGAGTACAGTTAAGCGTCAGCTGGCATCAAAGGATGAAAACATAGTTGACATTGCAATGAAGCCTCAAATATGTTCAGACCAGCTTTAATCTGCTGAGTTGTGATTAAAAAAAGTTATACTGGAGCGCCCTCTAATGGGCAAACTCTGGTATCTCAAACCACTGCTTGTTTGGCCTTATTCCTTCAGCCTGAAACTCAAGTACACAATCTGTCCTAAAGTTCGTGGACAGCCATGATAATGAATGCACTTAATTTGACGAAGATGCACACACAGCTGGTCTAGTCTCTGTAGAGAAGGACTGCGCTAAACATGAACATACTGGCACCATGTCTAATGCCCGGCATGAGTTAGAGGGGCATACAGCCCAGCATTGAGCTGTGGAAGTGTGTTCTCTGACCTATCCACTACTTTTGGGATGAAGTGGAGAGTTTGGGAGTTAGGGATGAGGTGGGGCACTGATGCGAAATCCTTCAAAATCTACAAAGCCTTCTCTGGACAGTAGAGACAGTTACTCCAACAAAAGCAGGATAAACTCTATTTTTATCCTCTTGCAAGTTGTCCCGAAACTTTTGCCCATACAGTGTACTTATTCGATTCATGTGAAAGCAGTTTAGCTTTAGCAGTTACACTTTCTACCAAGCTCCTATAAATCACTAAAGAAGCCAAGAAATCAGTATCGGAGAAAGAAGGAGCTCAAAAGTAGAGGTCAGAGCATCCTTGAGATTTCGGGTGTACGCCGAGGCCGGCGCTGGCTCACAAGTTCCATAATTCAGCGAGTTTACGTGCTGAATAATTCATCCTGAAAAACGTGAAAGTTTAAGAAGCCGTGATGCACCATCTGAAAGTTATTTTGCGAAAAAGAAGCCATGTCTGCGGGGTGCCCTTCTGGTGTGTAATTGTGGAGTGTTGTTCTGGCCTTTTCTCACACGTGTTCTTTCTCTTTCTTTCCTTTCCTTCGGCCTGCGATTTTCCCTCTGCCCCTCTGCCGCGCTGACCTTCTGAGAGGCAGCTGTGTGGTTAAAGCAGCCCATTTTCAAGGCTCTTGCAGCTCAAATCAAAACTCCATTATAGATTTTACCTCAGGGGGAACCCAGGGCCTTGAGAGGCTCTTCGCAATTTTACCTGTGGAAAAAAGCTAAAAGGACGGCTGGGTCTCCAGAGGGGCCCGGCCGGCGGTGGTGTGGAGCGAGCGAGAGTGCCAGGTGTGTACTGCAGGACTCTCTGGCCTCATATTCATGTGGCAGGCTTGCTGCTGGTGTCGGCGGGGGCGAAGCTGATCGAAAATGGAGCTTCAGAAACGCTCTGAAACCTCGAGCAACAGGGCCAGCACCTCGGGGAGACAACACGGAGAGCTCTACGAGGCCACGAGAAACTCCCGTACTAAAGGCAGAGATGGTGCATGCAAAGGAGAAAGAGGAAGAACCAGGGGGGAAAGCGACAGAAGGAGGCCTCTGAAGAATAAATGTAACAGTTATTAAAGAACAACGGCCCTCTCTGTAGCGCTCTTCCCTTGAACCATGTGTACTAACAAGCCAGGCGGGGGCCAGAGACACAGCCAGATCTTATCAGGACATCTGTCACTTTGTGGTGACAGCCTCCTTTAATAAGTGACAAGGCCTCGACGCCTGTGGGTGCGGCAGGAGCGAGGACGGCCCGACTCGGAGCGCCGGAGCGCGCCAATGTGCCTGTCAAAGTCGAGCAACGGATGCCCTTTTTAAAACAACTTGTCCCAATTACGGCCACTCAGTGCCCGATCAGTGCCCGAGAACGCTCAAGCCGGGCCACGGCACATCAAAGCTGCCAAGATAGAATGCCCGCATGAGGTTCATGTGGCAATTAGTGGACCTCACAGTGTGGAGTTTCATCACCAAATGTTTTCAAAATATGTCTTAATTTGAGGACGGGTGGGGGTTCGCACAGGAGTGTGTGTGAGTGTGTGAGAAAGTGTGAGAGAGAGAGAGATGGAGAGAGAGAGAGATATGCCCTAAAGAAATCATTAAAGCGTAATTACTGCTCATCATCTGTGCAAGTGCTTACAAAGTGCCAATGCTGGATCTCAGCTCCTCTCCTCTGGGCAACACACACACACACACACACACACACACACACACCAGTTAACAGAGCTCATGAAAATGCAGGCCATCCCATATTCCATTTAATGCCCTAGTAACACCAGAGCATTTGCTGCAAAAACACAAATTTCACAAAGGATGCTCACTCAAGGCAACGTTTTCATACAGTAGTGCTAATAATTAGGCTGCTTGGTTCCTTCTGTTAAACCAGGGCACCTATTACTACATATTACAGTTACTTTTCTCTAGTCATACATGCAAAAATTAGAATACTGTGATGAAGTTAATTTCTGTTTACATTTGAATTTAAAAAGCTGAAACTCTTAAAAAAACATAATAATAATAATAATAATAATAATAATAATAATAATAATAATAATAATAATAATAATAAGTCATAAAAATATATAAATATTAATTACACAACGTGACATATTTCAAGCCTTTTTTTATTTTAATGTTGATATTTTTGTCTTGGACTGGACATCAGACACTTAGGATTGTGTCTCTCAGAGTCCAGGAGCTTATTTCCAAATGAAATGATGACTTGGGTCCAGTTCTGGTTCTGCTTAGTCCAGGTAAGACACGTGTGATGTTGTCTCTGGTTCAGGAGTGTTGATATTAGGAACATGGCAGCTGTAGCTCAGAGATACACAGTATTTATACTGTTTGAAGTCATTTCCTCACATCCAGTGCCAAGTGTCATCATAAGCTGGAGTCGAGTTTGTGGATGAGAATCATCCATCATCAGTACCTGAACTCACTAAGGCTCTCATGGCTAAATGCAATCAAATCCTGACCGCAATGTTCCAATATCTCGAGTCAGACTTTCTCAGAAGAGTAGAGGCTGCAACAAATTGGACCTCTATTCTCCTCATCTCTCAGTTAATACCCCCAATCACAGATGTGCCGGATGAACAAATGTAAAATATTTGGACATATAATGGACATGGATGCTTAATTAAAGGATCATTTTTTCATCTAGTATTAAAAATAATATTGATGGGAATTAATTAATATCTCCCAAAAATGCCAAAATTTACTACTTATTACGCAAATGCATTCAGCGGTATAAAAGCATATACATATATGTTGTCTCTGGTTCAGGAGTGTTGATATTAGGAATGTGGCAGCTGTAGCTCTGAGAGATACACAGTATTTATAGTGTTAGAGTCGTTTACTCAAACTCACAAATTCAAAAAATCTGAGATTCTGGATTTCTGATTTTCATGATTCCTAAGGCAACTTTAAAATGTAAATCATGTTTGTGTGTCATTTTACATTTAATGAATATTGGAGAGACAGCGAGGGCTTGACGGAGAGACAGCGAGGGCTGGACGGAGAGACAGCGAGGGCTGGACAGGGAGACAGCGAGGGCTGGATAGAGAGACAGCGAAGGCTGGATAGAGAGACAGCGTGGGCTGGATAGAGAGACAGCGAAGGCTGGATAGAGAGACAGCCAGGGCTGGA
>BRDA01014797.1:0-15554 GCA_036984385.1 Crenuchus spilurus | reverse complement strand
ATATCAATATATAGTAACGCACCGTTTTTTATTACCAGTAACGTCAACGGCGTTATAACGACAGGAAAAGTCATTAATTATTTTATCCCGTTACTGACAAAATGACATCGTTACCTAACGCCGTTATTTTTAACGCCGTTATTCGCAACACTGGTTATAACCTTTTCCCCAAAAAACGTCTTGTGGAATCTCTGAACAACTTACATCTTTTAATGTTCACTGCAGTAATGAATAATGATTATCAGTATAATCAACAGAGACAGTGATCATTTAAATAAATATTCATTTTAATATGAACACTCAGTACAATCACATGAAGGTGGGTTGTGTAATTGCAGCAGAAGTGAATCACCTTAAATCACCTTGCCAAGTAACATAATGAGGGAAAGTCTGTTTTTATAGAATAAAAATAATAACATTAATAAAAATAATAATATTAAAAAAGTTAATGCTGAGCAGGAATATTTTTAAGCTCTCAGATATATTTCATGCAGTATTTGCATATAACACAACTCATTAAATATGCATGAAGGGATCATTAATCACCAGGATTTGCATGTGATGTGAAACTCTTGATCATTATTTATTTACGTAGTTGTATTTGACAGAGCGCTGCTCAGTCCTGTGGAATATAATAAAAAAAGTAAAATATTTCAAGAACTTCTGGTTCATAGCAGCACATTTAAAATGCTGACTGGGAGGAAGTTCTCATTTTATTTATGCAAGCTCCTCTTCCTGAAGTTTATAGCTGTGCATACAGTGTATTGGAATGTTTTATGTATCAAAAGGAACTGCCATTACTATTCCTATTAAGCTAAATTATACATGACGTTTTCTAACGTGGAGGTGGAGAGACTGTTTTAGCCTGTTGCTGAAGGGATTATTTCAGTCATCCGCAGCTCTTTCGGAAGACCACCTGCTGGCACCTGCTGGTCTCATACTTACCTGCCTGATTCTGCTTTGATGACTTTATTAACGAATCTCTTAACGATGGAGGGAACTCTCCACACACATCTGTGCAGCGTAATTGGACAAAAGTTGGGAAACGACTTCAGAATCAGAATTCTGTAAATTACACACACGTGAACTTATAGAAACAATTTCTTTTTGTTTCCAGAAGTAAATGCATTGGAACATAAATCAGATTTGTTTGCAATTACTTTGCATCTTATTTTTGTCAGTATGTGAAATTCAGACAAATAAACATACACGTCTGCCTGGGTTTCCTCTCACAGTCCAAAAACATAGAGGTCAGGTGAATTGGGTACTCTAAACTGTGTGTGTTTGTGTGTACCCTGTGATGGATTAGCGCCCTGTCCATACCCAGTATTGGATTGGCACCCTTTCCATACGCAGCTATAGACTGAGGCTCTGTTGGTACCCAGCCATGAATTGGTGCGCTGCCCATATTTATACTTGGATAGGCACACTGCCCATACCCAGTGATGGGTTGGTGTGTTATCTGTACCAGGCGATGGACTGGTGCCCCATCAATACCTAGCGATGGATGGGCACACTGTCCATACCCAGTGAAGGATTGCCACACTGTTTGTATGTAATGATGGATTGGCACCCTGTCCTGGGCTTGGCTAGAATAGTCTGCAATGCCCTGCCCTGTGCCCGATGAGGGGGTAGGGGATCTAATCATGACCCTGATCAGGATTAAGCAGATAGGAAAATGGATGGATGGAAATAAACGTACATTAAAGCACTAATGTACACACACAGATGTCCAAAGCTAAATACAATGTCATTAAACTAAGATTGTCTAAAGATGCCAGTGTAAGGATTTTAAAATATGTGTAGTGTCACTGTGACATTTATATATGAACTATAATACAGTGTAGTAAAGGTCTTATGTAAATGTACAGAGGGCACACTGTGGTGTGTTTAATATTTACTGAGAATAACTCACTTGGGCAGTTAAAAGACTTCATAATATTGAAATAGTCTGAGCAAACATCCATTACAATGCTGCAATGTAAATTTCAGCTCTCGTACTCTGAATGCTGCTTTATACCCTCAGCAAAAAGGCCTTACCATCAAAAGCCATGTCCATCGTCTACACCATTAAAACCCAGGCTTAATATAGTGTTACAATATAGTGCATAAATGATTCAGTATACTGTGCTATATCTGCCCGTGTGCCACGCAGGGATCTTTACGTAAAATACGGCCACTATTTTCTGTCCTAAGCTTATCCAGAGGGCACAGGCTTTAGTTGTCCCTCATGAAATGCACAGTTGAGTTTAGTGAAAAAGAATGCAATTTCACACTAGAATGCTACAGTAAAATCTTTACAGTAATTGTCTCAGAGCTACAATTCAATATGCATGCAAAGTTTCTTAAATACGTCTGAATCTGTCACACTTTAACCCTTTGATGTTTGGTAGAGCACTTTTTATTCACTATACAGTATATTATTTAAGAAGCTTAATCTGACTGTGCCATCTCTACCAATCAGTAGAGGTATGTTAGCATGTTAGAGTACTTTTATATTTATGATCTTTTTATATATCTTTATATTGTATGTAAAATAGTGTCCATTTTAAAAACATATTGTTTTTAGTATTTTTCAGCATTTATTTGTTAGTGTCACTTTCCCTCGTTCTCTATCCTTTGTCACTCTGTCCATCCTTTGTAGTTATCCAGCCTCGCCAGAACTACATTACCCAGAATACTTGGCGCGATTAGCAGAGCTGTATCTCTTGGCTCCAGATTAGCTGGATTATATAAACTAAGTTCTGTTCTGTGAGCACTTAGCTTGGTATTGTCCTTCCTTAATGAGTTCATTAACCAACTTCCTAGTTCTCTTTAGCCTGTCTTTTTTGTTTTTTTTCTTGTTCAGTTCTGCTTCCTGTTTTGTTCTGTTTAACCTAGCCTTAGCTTTTTAGTTTCTTGTTTTGCTCTTTTTGCCTTATCTTTGCTTTTCCTGTTCAGTTTACTACTGCCTATATTGATATTGTTACCTGTTAGTTGCTTAGCTATTGTATATTTTATTTATTGTATAAGTATTGCTACTTATCCTGTTTTGCAGCTTAGCCTGCTTTGCTGCTTAGCCTGTTTAGCCACTTAGCCTGTTTAGCCGCTTAGCCTGTTTAGCCGCTTAGCCTGTTTTGCCGCTTAGCCTGTTTGCCTTTGTCTTGTTGTTTTGTTAGCTTTGTGTTTAGTTTCTTTTGTTCCTTTTGTTTGTATCTTGTTTGTTGTTGTTGTTGTTGGCCTGTTCCATGACTACACTTATGGATGGTACTTTTGGTTTGTGAGCTGTTTTTGCTCGTTCTCTGTATTATGTTTAGCCTACTTTGACCTGTTAAAGCTTTGCCTTTTACACCTGCACACATCTTTTTCTTTGCCTGTACTACATTATTATTATTATTATTATTATTATTATTATTATTATTATTATTATTATTATTATTATTATTATTATTGAGGACTTTAAAGTGTTAAGAATACCAAAAATGAATCCGTTTCACTCATTTCATATCTAGGAATAGAATGACAAATATGCTTGGGATCTACTTATAACATCTGTCCCTGAGGGCTAATTAGGCTAATTATGTTTCAGTGAGCCACAACAGGAAAAACATTATTTTGTTTCTTTAAATGTTTTCTGTTGTTACATGGACGTCAATGTAATTGTCATACTTCTGAACAGTCTAATCATTTCTAACAGTGTTGAATTACCGAGGCTTCTGAAGGTACAAGTCATCAATTGTATCTACAGCGTCTCCCTTATCTGGATATATAGAAAAGTGTGCTGTGATGAATGTGAGTTTAAAAATCTATTACCGCCCTGTTCTTTCACATTTGCTCAAGCTTATGAGGCTGAGGATTCATGCTAATTAAACGAAGTGCTTTATTATCTTCTGTACCTCGCGGCGGTTTTATTCTGAAATATCTCCAAGAAGCAATTCTACCTATAACTATCTCATCTCGACGTTTTAATGGTGAATCACCCTTTGCATTGCAATTTAGTCCACTCTCAAACACAGCTACCAGAACTGTTCAGAGCGATGCTGTAGAAGCTTTTCTGTGACATAAAGAACACTGAGTGGATTGTACTATGGCATCGCTTCAGATCTCTTTAGGACTCCAGTCCTGGACAGTTTAGTGATTTCTCTGCTCACTACAGTTAAACCCGCTGAGTTGAATCAGGTGTGTTTGATGCAGGAAAGTCATCAAACTGCAGGATTCTGGCCCTCCAGGACTGGAGTTTGACACCCCTGATTTAGGTAGTTATTCAGTCCAGCAGTGACACTGAGATGTAGCTGTCTGATCCACTCATACCAGTGCTACCACACTAACCTGCCACCACCACATCAGTTTGTCGCATTACTCTCTAGAAAAGTCTGAGCTTTTTGACAGACAGATGCAATAAAGACCTGCAGTAAAAATGGAAGATGGTGACGTTGTGGTGGCATGTTAATGTCTTTAATGTCTAATTGGTAATAAAGACTAATAGTTAATAAACTGTCATTAGTGTCACAGAGACAGAAAGTACAGTATGTATCATTAGATTAGCAGCTGAGTCTGCTTCACTAACATCTACAATAAAATGAGCAAAAACCACTGACACACTCTGCTGGGGGCCATAAATGAAGGTGACAGATTGGAGGATGCTGATTGGCTACATTTATGTTTTGTCAGCAGGTCAGTGATTGGCTGCTGCTTCTCTGACTGGCTGATATTTCTGTTGCCTCAGAAGAGAGAGAGAATGAACCAGGAAGCCCAAAATATTTGATATACAGTGGTAACCCTACTTATGAGTTTAATCCGTGCAGGAGCCGAGCTCGTTAGCTGGTTAGCTCGTTAGCTGGTTTGCTCGTTAGCTGGATGCATTTTCCCCATAAGAATACATGTAAAACTGATTAATCCGTGTCAGCCGGCCAATATACAGTATACTTTAATATGCTAAATAATGTGTTTATATGGGTTTTTAAAACATAAACGAGACGACGACGGTGCTCGTGTAGGCTGCTGGCTAAGGAGGACAGGAGGACGGGCGTACGTGTATGGCATGGTTACACTTATCATATGAAAAGTAAAAGTAAAATGTATCTAACTTTCTTGTTCACTACCTTTTGCTGTCTTTGTGTCACTTTCACTAGCACTTTCACTTTCACTGGACAGCAGTCAAAGGTATTGACTGACCTCTTCTTCTACACTAGCATCTAGGGGATGCTATGACCGCCGCGCCCCTAGCGGTTGGCATACTTGAACTAATTTAGGCTTCTCGTTACTTGGAATTTTTCTCATTACCTGGGACAAAAATATTTCGATCTCGACCCGTTACCTGAAATACTCGTTAGTAGGGATGCTCATAAGTAGGGGTACCACTGTATAACATGTTATTGTGTTTATTACATACAGACAACACATATTGATTATTTTAAAAACGTTTATTGTAATGGAGGGTGGTGCCCTAATGCCCTCTATTGGCCTGACAATGTGGATGTATAAATGTAATTCATTACTGAAATGAATTACACAACAATAACAAATCTAGAGCTCTAAGAGTAAAAATAACTGAGTATACTCTTCTCATTGGCACACGGCCTTGAGCCACAGAGGTTTTGGACCACTGATCGAGCTCCTGCTATAAGGTCTCTGTGAAGACGTCCTGCAGTCTGTCGGCTGCCGAGATGCATTTTTAACAGGCAGTGAGAGGAGAGAACTTGACGCGTGGGGGTCGCTGAGAAGCTCTTTGAGAAAGCAGACAGTTCCCAGCCTCCCTCCCCCTCTTCATAAGCCTTACTGTCAGAACTTTCTCAAAGCTCTTAGTGACAACCAGCCCACTGTAGTGCTATTTATTCATGCAGCCATTTGCTGGAGGGCCAACATGCTCCACACACTCCTGTCTGCAAACGATCCGCCTGGCTGTGTGTTAGACAGTGATGGCCCCAGTCACTGGGGTTCAATACGTCAACAATATGGCATGTTGCTCTGGAACAAACATGCTTAAACATTTACTGTAAAGTAACGGCCAGACTCCCACATGACCCGTGCATATGCTTTTAAGCCTACATGTCAACTCTTTCAGCTATGTGGTTCTATATAACCCCAAAAAGGGTTCTGCTATAGTTACAATATCGATCTTGTAATAATGGAGGAGCTCTTTTTGCTGCTATAGAACCATTTTCAAAAGGTTTCTGCACACTGTGACATCATTCTAATAATGTACATACAGTCTAATAATGTACATACACATACACAGAACCCTTTCCTGACCTGTGAAGAACCCTTTAGGTCTTTAGTCTTGAGTGTGAAGCTGAAGTTAACCTTAAATGAGGTGTGTGTGTGTGTGTGAGAGAGAGAGAGAGAGAGACAGAGAGAGAGAGAGAGAGAGAGAGAGAGACAGAGGGTGTGAATGAAGGACAGAATTAGAGTTCTCCATTCCACCTTAAATAATGCAGAGTGAGTCTAAATTGTTCAGTAGTCCCTAATTAACTGCTGTACCATTTAAGGTGGAATGGAGAAATTAGAATACTGGATGAATGCATGTCTTCCCTTTGGGTTTATCTGTTGGGTTTAGTGCTTGTTATGCTATGCATTGACTGGCCTCACACTGCTGTTCCTTATATTAAATAAAGAGCACCAGCAGTTCTGGTTCTCTCTAAGAGCCTTTCTTCTGCACTGATGTTACAGAACAAACAGGAAAAAATCGGAAGTGCTAATTCTGAACATATATTGTCATTTGAATAAACAAAATCTCACTCAGTCTTAAGATGAAGGTCGAGCAGAGTGAGCATCACTCCAAAACTTTGTTGAACACTTGTTCACTCAGAAATAAGTTCTGAAGCTGTAACTGCACTGAGAAAAGGAGTGAATTCTGCAATGTCTGTGATAAGTGCTGGGAGAAGAAAAGGCAGTAGGGTTTGGTTGGGTGGGCTAAAGCCTCTTAGGGTCTATGCATCACCGAATGGCTAACCTGTAACTCTCTGAAGCGCTTGTAATTGGATTCTGAAAGACAGTAATGCAGCCTGGACTGGCTCCCAGCCTCTTAGAATGAACATGGTAAATCTTATTGTCATTTCTATTATCCTTCATTGAAGGTGTGCTTTTCCCCCCACATACTGGAAGCACAATGTAGTGTAATTGTGGACTGTAATGCTTCAGAAATCATTTGTGTCTAATGTGAGCAGACCAACGAGGCATGAAACCATCCACTTAACCATGTAGCTTTCCTTCATACTGCATCCTGTTGTAGTTTGGGGAATTGCTCTTTATGTTGTTTACATTTGTTTCATCCATTGTTACTGGGACTACAGTAATTGCTTCTGGTTGGTACTGGGGGAAAAAGTAATTCATTACAAATAAGTGATTACTTCCATAACTTCCATTTTTATGGGATTGCTTCCTGGAAAAGTTCTCATTCTTCATTACTTCTAATTAAGGATGCACCGAATATTAAGCAAACCATTCGGCCAAAAATGGCAAAAGAAACACTTTTTAAGTGAAAAGACTGAATATTTTATACAAAATAATGTTTTAACCACTTTCTGCAGGCCCCCTACTGGACAGGATGTGAACATCAGGCAAATCAAATTGTTTTACATTTTTAATTCTAAAAACTAATACATTTCTAAAATTAAAAGTCTAAAACTAATACATATTTTTATACAATTGTGAGGTGGGATACAGCTTGCCGTGTGTGTGCGCAGTGTGAGTGCGTGTTCAGTTAGAATGGTTGAGAAAGAGGAGGGGAGCAGCCAGCTCTGCAGCTATGGTTGTTACAGACCTCCTCACAACGGTGATTGAGCTGAGACTAAACTTTGATCATGTTAAACAATCAACTACAACTGCCACCATTAAACAATTAGGCAAAAATTGCATTTATGATTGTTTCTTTTTTCTAGTTCTAGACTGGTGTAGGGTAACATTTACTTTAACTAGTTATTTTTACACAAGTTTCCCAACTTTTATTCAGTTTCAAGCATTTGAATCAAACGTAACTCCAGTTACAGTTTTACTTCATGTTAAGTCATTATTAAAGTAATTAACCATGAGAGGCCTTGTGTTACTGTGATTTATCAGGGCGAAGAGTGTTAATGGCACAATGCGCAATGGTGTAACTAAAACCTTCCCCATGATAAAATCACAGTAATGCAGTGTCTCAAGTGTCTTCATGCTTTTATGAAACAATGCCAACATAAAATATAATAAAATACACTAAAGTTCAAATAATAAATTAATTTATTGTTCACAATAAAATATTCTTCTAGCACACGATGTCTGTAAACAGTGAACCCTTCTGATAGACAACATGAGGATGGATATTAATCTATTTCACCTGATATTATACTGTGTTTATTGTTTGGAATAAAACAGCAACAAAAATGTGGAACTTATCCTTACACCAAAAAACAGAAATGTATTTGCTTAACATAACTTTGTTATTGACATTTTATTTTACTTTTATTTTTGTTATTATTAAAAAAACACTTTTTGTCTAATTTATTTTAAGGCTTTTAAGTTGTCACAATTTCACACAAAGTTGGTTTGTCTGCTGGGATGTAAAAAATATTCACTGTTTAAAATTTAAATTAAATTTAAAATAAATTGCAGTTTATTGATATTTTTTTCTTTGAAAACCAAAACAAAAATACTTGTAAACTTTTTAATTTATACAATAGTGGAAAAAATGGCAAAAAAAAAAAAACAGTGTCCAGTAGCCAAATGTTTAATTTTGTTTGGTTTCAGTTTTTAGGCCAAAAATGTTAGTTTTAGTGCATCCCCATTTTTAATGACTAAAATCATGAATGTATCTTTAAAACCCCAGAACAAGCCGGTTGGAACAGTTAACAGCAGCTGTCTCAGTCTGGCCTGTTTTAGTGCAGTTGAGACTCTTTTCTTCAGCTCAGCATTTCTTTACCTGTAAGCTTCATATTAGCATGATTAAGTGTGTAGTTTACAGCCTTAGAAATAGTTTTAGAGTGATATATAATAGCGGGTATACATGTGACATCACTGTTGGCTAGAGTGACTGTAGTTACACCCACTGAGAGGCAGAAAGGCTGAGTGGCAGCATTAGTGTGCAGTGTGAATGCTGCCAAAACACAAAAACCGAAGCTACAATGGGAAAGAGCTACTGTGTGATTGACTGTACAAAAGAGACTCAGCCACAGTTCAGAGCTATCTTTTCTCATTCTACCAAATGCTAAAGACTGCAGCTTTCCAAGGCCTCATTCGTTCTGTGTTTTACCTGCACAAATGTAGCTACCTGGTCTTAGCTACCAACAAAGCAGGCCTAGCTAGCTTACAGTGCATATAACAGTCATAATAAAGTACAAATGTTTGTACGGACTTGTCCCAATATAACCATGTCCTAGTCACTTACAAAAACTCCCAATGTGAAGTACAACCAAGCATCAAGGCTGTTATATAACTTCACAGAAGCATCAAAATTAAATGCATATAAATGTAAGGACACCCAATTTGTATTTTTGATTTCTGATGTTCATGTGCTTTGTTTACGTTCATGCCATGTGCTGAGATACACCTGTTGACTCCGCCTCTCATGTTCACCTGTGCCTCGTGTTGCCATGTTCGCTCCTGGCCCAGCCCAGATTACACATTTTTCCTGCACTTGCTTTGTTTTCGTCACTTTCTTTGTCTCTTCAGACGTTGCTAGCTACATGGCATTCTCACCATCGTTGTCATTGTTACCTGTGCTCATTGCTTCTGTTTTTTCTTTGCTTTGTACTTAATAAACTACTCCATCTGCTTGCATGTACATCCTCCTCTTATAAATGCTGGCAGATGTGATGGAGTTTAATATGACTTACATGTGATTGACTTCAAACTGAGACAGGATGCTGAGGTAAAGATGTGTATCAGTTTTGCTGGCTACAGACTGGGCCTTTCTTACTTGGCCTGGGAAATGTGACATGGATGGAAGCAGGTGGCCTTTTTTTTTATTTGACAGATGTCAACATGTTTTTGAGAAAACACCAAGGCCATGAATTGATGGTGAGTTGCCAGGTCAGTAAAAAACAGACACAAACCTGACCAACAGCCCCTTGTAAACAACCTTATGTGATCAGGGGAAAGGTGTGTATACCTACCTCTGATGGTTTTGTATAACACATGCATGTGTATTGAGGAGTTGGCAGTTGCTGGGAAGCTGCTGGATCCTGAAATAAATGTTTGAACCAATTCTTCTCTTTGTCTGCATGGAAACAGTTGGCTTCATTTCAGAAAGGGTTTCATTTTAATAATGTAAGTATAGTCACAACATAGTGGCCCATACTGGGAACTTGACCTTTGGCATTGTCAGGTATCAACATTGGGTAAACCTCAGCCAGCAGTATTAAAGATAGGCAAGTATAAGGGATTTTAGTCATGATGGATAATTTTCCTTCCAAGTCTCACAATTTCCCCAAATAAACACAGCAGGGATGTTGGTGTGGAGCAGTGTGTGACAATTGTTTAAATGTACTTTATTAAAATATTTTTTTCTAACATTGCTGTGTATTTGTATATATATTCCTGTACGTGTTGCGTAAGATCAGTACTGTCAACAGTCTTCATTTCATTTAGTGAGTATAGGGCCAGCTTGTCAGCATCCATTTAAGCCAGTGAGCAGTAGAAAACACTGCACATGTTCAACACACTTTCAATAATGAGCGGCGGGGCACGCTAACGCTGGCCCCATGCTGGGGGCAGCCAATAAAAAATGAAAGATTTGCATATGCTAGCTTATGTGAATATTGTTTACTTCATCAGCGTTGGTACACAGCTTACCACCCAAAAACATCACAGTAACTGTTAGCCGCTGCTAGTGAGGCAATATAAAGAATCATATCAACAATTTAATCAAAGTTAACAGTTAGCTACACAGACAGTCATCTTACCTCAGTAACAGCTTTATTTACTTTATTCACGACTGGAATGGATTGTATTTAAATCCCTTTGGTAACAATAACCAAAGTAAAGGCAGCGGAATACCAAAGGTAAATAAGTCTCCCGACAGGGGATGCACCTTACAGCAGGGGTGCCGAATTCGGCACAACATCGGATTATGCTTTTTGGAATTTCATTGATGAGGTGCATTTGTAATTGAATTAATTGCACAAATAGATTTGTGTGTAGTTTCAGTGATGAGTGGGATGCTGCCAACAGAATTTATTGTGCCCCACCTGGCTTTCTATTCTAAAGATGCCACTGAAACACAGCCATGCTGGAGAGTGTATTCTGTTGGGAAAGTCACATCAATGCAAACCTATACACAAAATATAGATTTCTAAATACTTAAAAGTTTCAGTTTATTTCACTTATTAGCATTTTCTCTTGTGTAGACGTCGTTTCCTGACATATAAAGGCAGATCTGCCATAGAATGGAAATTTGATGTCATGTAGGAAATGATGTATGCAATTACACACAAATACCTCAAAGGCAGCATATGCCATTTACATTATTCAGCATGTGTGATGTATGCAGGTTCCATCAGTGGTTTGGTTATCGACCATCATCAGCTCCTGATCAGCTCAAATCCACCGACAATGGCTGAGACTTGGTTTTCAGAGGCGACCGGGACAAAAAGCTGTCAGGACTTACCGCAGGGGGCTCAGAGTGTAAATGAGGTTGCAGGGCTGCCGACTGCAGGAGGATCTGCTCTGTTCTGAAGAGATAGAGCCAGAGGAAGGAAACCAGCATCTGTCAGGAAGTGAGACCCTGAAAAAGCCCTTAAAGCTTGCAGTGATGGTAAAATCCTCAGAGTTTTTAACCTCTTTTTGTAGTCAAGTTTGCATGGAATAAAGCTTCACTGAGGATATTATATTCAAAGCTTTACCCTGAGATGAGCAAGATTACTGCTTTAAAGGTGAATTCTATTGATTTTTCTAAAGAGTATTTCAGCACTATCTGACCATCGTCAACATTATTGGCTCTCTGTATGGCAGGGACAGGAGGATACTGAAGTATGCTAAATCACATCACAACATGTCGACTACTGTGACTGTAAATACTGCTGACACCTGATTATATAAGATGGACAATGTTTTTATTTTAATTTCTAAAATAAACATGTTTAAAATAATCAATATCTACATATTTTAAGTCTGTATGAGCTAAACATGCACAATAATGTAATATATCAAATATTTTAGGCTTCCTGGTTCATTCTCTCTCTCTTCTGAGGCAACAGAAATATCAGCCGGTCAGAGAAGCAGCAGCCAATCACTGACCTGCTGACACAACATAAATATAGCCAATCAGCATCCTCCAATCTGTCGCCTTCACACAGTAAATCTGTCAGTGTTAAATCAACACTATTAGAGTTAAATTAACACTGAGAGTGTTACATTTTGACACTCTTAGTGTTAATTTAGCTCTAATAGTGTTAATTTAACACTGGGAGATTTACTGTGCATTTCTGGCCCCCAGCAGAGTGTGTCAGTGGTTTTAGGAGCGTCTGACGTTATAGATGTAATACATGTGTGTAGAAATGCTAATATTTAGTCTTAATAGTGTTTTTGCTCATTTTATTGTAGATGTTAGTGAAGCAGACTCAGCTGCTAATCTAATGATACATACTGTACTTTCTGTCTCTGTGACACTAATGACAGTTTATTAACTATTAGTCTGTAATGACTATTACATATTCACAGAGCTCTGCTGTCCTATTCAGTAGTAATAGGATTGTTGTGGAAACTGACTGAATATGACTCAAACAGGATATTCAGACTAATTGTACCAAACAAATATATTCCACATATAAACCTTTCTGCAGCAGCAAGACTCTTAGCTTTTAAAAAACTACTTCACACAAAAAAAGTCCTGGAAAGTGACCTCCTATAAGACATAACGTGCAGAGAAACGGTTGACAAATTACACATTACAGTGACGGGTCTTGAAGGCCTAACTTTCTCAGCTTGATGGGGCTCGTTTTATTTGTTGTGGTTAGCCGACTGTGGACTTGGGATCTAATAGGATACGTCCTGAGGTTAAGGCTGAAGGAAGCGAGGGTAGGAGAGCCAAAAAATACAGCTTTTATTTAACAGTGACATGGACGCACCGAGAGACATAAATCAAAAGGACTCCTGTTGATCTGAACCCGGCATCAGAACAAACAAGAACAGAGAAACCAGCTTCCTGCTGCATCGTCCCTGTAGTCAAGCTTTCGGCAAGATTGTTGAAAGGAATGGGGACAGATTCAGGCCAGTCACAGGCCTAATGAGGGTGGAGGAAATTCAGGTGAGGCCTGGCGTTCCACACAAGGGGGCTGAGGCTCTCTCACCTTTGTCTTCTCTGAGCCCAATTATCCTGCACTGTTTTACAGACCTACCAGATGATGCACTGAACAAAGTGGTGTAATGAATGTACCTGATTTAACTGTGCACCTCATTTCCACATGAAGAGAATATATTACATCAACAAATAAAACTGAAGTCAAACAGCCAGACTAATTCGTACACTGCTAAACAAGCAAATTAGATATTTGAATACAGTTGTAACCCTACCTATGAGCATCCCTACTAACGAGTATTCCAGGTAACGAGTCGAGATCTCGGAATATTTTTGTTCCAGGTAACGAGTAAAATTCCAAGTAACGAGTAGCCTAAATTAGTTAAAGTATGCCAACCGCTAGGGGTGCGGCGGTCGTAGCATCCCCTAGATGCTAGTGTAGAAGAAGAGGTCAGTCATTACCTTTGACCGCTGTCCAGTGAAAGTGAAAGTGCTAGTGAAAGTGACACAAAGACAGCAAAAGGTAGTGAACAAGAAAGTTAGATACATTTTACTTTTACTTTTCATATGATAAGTGTAACCATGCCATACACGTACGCCCGTCCTCCTGTCCTCCTTAGCCGCCAGCCTACACGAGCACCGTCGTCGTCTCGTTTATGTTTTAAAAACCCATATAAACACATTATTTAGCATATTAAAGTATACTGTATATTGGCCGGCTGACATGGATTAATCAGTTTTACATGTATTCTTATGGGGAAAATGCATCCAGCTAACGAGCAAACCAGCTAACGAGCAAACCAGCTAACGAGCAAACCAGCTAACGAGCTCGGCTCCTGCATGGATTAAACTCATAAGTAGGGTCACCACTGTATTAGAAACAAATTTAGATTAATTCAGAGTGCTGCATTTACTCCGTGACCAAAAGACAGTAACCGGGGATCCTCGAGGAGGGAATGGTGTCATTGTTTTATGTAAATTGGATAAAATAAATATTCTAATTTATTTACCTAAAGGAGAGTAAAAAGTTGAAAAATCAGTGTCATAATAAATTGACTTGTTATTGTTTATTATTATTTATTTTTTCATTGTGAGACTGTTAATATGACCTGAAGACAAAACCACGTTAAGCGTGATTTATTAAATAATATCATTTAAATTGTATTTAACTTTAGTCAGGATGATAAAGGATCAGTTTAAACTCTATGATTTTGCCAGAAACAAGACATTTTTCCTTTTACTGCAGGCTCATGAATCTTTTTAATGAGCTCTACTCTGATTGGCTGTTTGCAGCTGGGTTGCTCACCCTTCCTGAAAAGCATGGCTGCCAGAAAACAGGTGGAAAACTAGTGAAATGAAGACTAAAGCAGTACCAGAGACTGTGTAAGAAGAAGATCATTGATAATGATGTGCATGGTATGCAGGAGAAGTGTGCAGGGGAGGTGAGTTGATGTAAATCCATATAAAAGGTCATTTGATTCACTGACGACAGGGAGTGTTTATTCCTGAGAGATTGTATTTTATTTGCCTTTTTGTTCTTTTTTTGCTGCCTTGGTGCCAAAAAAACAGGTGGGAAACAGCTTTCTCTAAAACAAGAGGACGTCTGAGAGAAAACAAAGAAAGACGAAAGAGAAGAAGTGGAGGATATGGAGGAGAAGTGTCCCAGTGAGCGGATGAGTGAAGAGGAAAGCTGTTATGATTTGAGAGGATATCTTGAGCAGGAATTGAAACTGTGATTAATGCAGTTGTTGTGCTTTAAAAATGGAGGGTGTGAGTTAAGAGCACTGTTCCCTGTAAGCTGCGCGCGTGCGCATTTGCGCACTGCTGGCACTGGCACGGTCTCTGCGCACAGAAAATCTGCGATGTGCACAAAAAAATCCGACCTGAATTTAAAATAAAATAAACACATAATTCAGTCTGTACTGTTCTGCAGTGTGAGTCAGTGAGTGACCGGTGACTCGCTGCTCCAGCCAACGATGCGATTCACAAACTTATTTACGCAGCTGGTGTGACAGCGTCCTTACGTTCCGCCACACATGTGTGTCAGCTAGCAAAGCGGTGTGGCCAGGGTTGCCAGGTTCGCAAATTTCACGACAAATTGGGCTTGTTTAAAAATCCCGTCGTGGGTGAAAATTCAAGGGTGGCGGATGCGGCTTTTTGGGCTACTTTTAAAAATTACCGTGGCTGCCAAAAAACAACAAAAAAGTGGGCGTTGGAAGATTGAATGCAACAATAAGAATGAGGAGAACATAACGACATAAGGAAGTACAGTGTGAAGAGGAGAGAGAGAGAGAGAGAGAGAGAGAGACAGAGACAGAGAGAGACAGAGACAGAGAGAGACAGAGAGAGACAGAGAGAGACAGAG
>BRDA01014794.1:0-11093 GCA_036984385.1 Crenuchus spilurus | reverse complement strand
GATTTCTAAGTGGGAGAACTTGCAAATTTGCAGGGTGTTCAAATACTTATTTTCCTCACTGTATATTATCTACACATATTATTATTCTTATTAATATCATGTATAAGTGTAAAAATATACATATATTTGTGTGAACATGTATTTACATGTATTTATATACTAATTGGTGTATGATTCTATAATAGTATCTATAAATATACCTATAACTGATATATTGTATATGTGTATAACAATATATCAGTTTTTTAATGTTTATACGTAAAGTACTGTAAATACTGTTTATAAGAATAGCAACAAAATTGTTGCTTATATATCATTTTAATGTAACAGATGGACAGATGCCCTTATATTAACAGTTTCTTCTTTTCCCATGAAAGTAGCAATCTCATCTAATTTTGAAGCATCTGTGTATCTTTATGATCTCTCATAGATGTATTACAAATTTCACAAGATGTATCTTTCAAATTTGTGCATTCTGCTGCAGCCTGAGTTACAAAAATTGAGAGGTGCACAATCTTGTGTCATTTTTTTAGTGTGCACAATGGCGCAAGTTGCAATGCATGAACTATGCACCTAGCTTAAACCTAGCTTAACTCCCCTGGCTCTTATCAATCATTCCAAGGGCACTTCACGCAACCTCGCGGTGATGGGGCAGGCCAGTCATGATGACATGCCTCCTTGGGCAGCTGCCCATAGCACCCATATCGGAAACTGCCAATGGTGGCAGTTGTAGCCTGAGATATAAACGGTGTTTATACTGTTTGAATAGTAATTTTGTCAAACTTGCAATTACATATTCTAATAAGGTGAGATTCTGGATTTCTGATTTCCACAAGCTATTTACCATACTGTTCAACATTACAACAAAAAAGGCTTGAAATATGGTGGTATCATCGTGGTCTGGGGCTGCATGAGTGCTGCTGGCACTGGGGATAAATTTTAACATCTACTGTGACAGAACACCTTCAGAAATTGGGCCACATGGCAGTTTTCCAACATGATAATAACCCCAAACACACTCCAAGATCACAACTGCCTTGCTGAGGATGCTAAAGGTAAAGGTGATGGACTGGCCAAGTCTGTGTATAGACCTAAACCCAATTGCGCATCTGTGGGGCATCATCAAGTGAAAGGTGAAGGTGTCTAACATCCACCAGCTCTGTGATGTCATCATGGAGGAGTGGAAAAGGATTCCAGTAGCAACCTGTGCAACTCTGATGAACTCCATGCCCAAAATGGTTAAGGCAGTGATGGATAATAGTGGTGGTCACAAAATATTGACACTATGGTCACAATTTGGACATGTTCACTGTGAGGTGTACTCACTTGTGTTGCAGCTATTTTGACATTAATGTATGTTGAATGATGTTCAGAAGGCAGTGAATAAATATACAACTTGCACACTGACTACTCTGTTATATCCAAGTTTTATTTCTATAGTGTTGTCCCATTAAAATATATAATCAGTTTTGTTGTATGTTATACACACATACACACAAGAGAGATAAAGAAATTGAGAAAACAGACAATTAATGATCATGAATAAGGCCAAGAAAGGTAAGTAAAAACTGAGTAAGTGAGCAAGCATGAATGGATGAGAGAAAGAAGGGAAAAGGAGAAATAGTTCTGAAAGAGGCAGAGAGATAGAGCTGGCCTGACAGTGGCTGAAGATGATGATACATGAAGCAGAGGGTAAAGAGGCAGATGTTCTCACAGCTTCCTAAATGAGGCAGATTTAAGGCGAGGAAGGCCTAATAGAGAGGATAAGAGAGGGTGGAGTGTGATGTAGCAAAAAGAAGTAAGTGTTTAGAAACAGGAGGTGCAGAGCAGGGTGGTTAGGAGAGGGAGGCTGAAAGTGTTTATGAAGTTGTCAGGGGTGATATTATCCAGTAGATCCAATTCAATCCTCAGCTCCTAAATTAGAAAATGATGCAAGACATTATTGTTCTAATGCCTGAAAATGATTAGAAGAAAATCCCATCTCGCTCTCGTTTTCCGAGTTTGTACTTCTGGTAATAAAGGTAAGATATACAACCTGCTACTCAACCAGCTAAAAAACACTGCACTGTGTACTGTGCATCTCTACCGTCGGGAATGTGTGTGGAGGAAGGAGGGATACAGTTTCTTTCAGTCTCAGCTTTACAGGAGAACAATGCTGGCTATCTTACATCATATGCTTGTTTCCTCACAATCAGTGTATAGACATGATCAGAAGTAAATAAATACAGGCATCTAAACAATTTGTATATTGTCAAAAATTTATTTTTTTCACAATTTCATTCAATGTAACACTTAGAACTCAACAGTCACCTAAAATTACCCAACTGTTTCTATAAAAATACATCATCAAAATGTTTCTCAGACCACATCCAGATCTTAGTTAAGTTCTCACAGTAGCCAGTGTGATTTAGGACATAATTTTATACCGATTCATGTGGGAAAATAACACCAAAAGGTCAGCAAAATTACAGGGAGCTACTCTCAAAAATTTTAAAGTATTATTCAAAAAAGTGAACTGCCATTTAGTTTATATTCATTGCACATAAAGTGACATATTTCAATCCTTTTTTTGTTTTAAGGCTGATCTGCATGGCTTATAAACCATGAACATCAGAAAACAAACACTCAGAAATTAATATTTGAACTTCCAACAGTATACATATTGTGCATCTTTTTGTATAGTTCACGACACGCAATCCCAATCACAAGGAAGACTGCTGACTTTACAATTGTATCATTAGCACCCTTCACAAGGACAGTAAGCCACAGAAAGTCATTACTGAAAAGGTTGGCTGTTCACAGAGTGCTGTATCAAAACACATTAATGGAACATTGACTAGAAGGTGAAAACGTGATAAGAAAATTTACACAAGCAAGAGGGATAACCACAGCCTTGAGAGGAAAGTCAATTAAAAACTTTGGACAGCTTCACAAGTAGTGAACTGAGGATGGTGCCAGTGCATGAAGAACTACCACACACAGAAGTCTTTATGGAAGGGGCTACAACTGCCACATTCCTAATATCAAATAACACATGAGTCCGATGCAGTGTCTTACCTGGGCTAAAGAGAAAAAGAACTGGGCTGTTACTCAGTTGTCCAAAGTCCTGAATATGTCACTTTACTTTTAATGAATATAAAATATTTGACAGTTTAATTTTCTGAGTTAAATTCTGAACAAAAATAAACACAATATTGTACTTTTCTGACGATGTATGACTGTACTTTAGCTTATCTCAATAGGAAAGCATTACCAATACTATGGAACATTATGGAACATGTCTGGAGTAAACACCCAGTGTCAGAACCTAAGCTTACAGATGCTCTCATAGCAAAACAATCAAATATCATAGTAATGTTCCAACATCTAGTGAGAAGCCTTCTCAGGTGAGCATAGGCTGTTACTGGAGTAAAGGATGCCCCTGATTTCAAAAGAAACAATGGTTGCCTACAAACTGAGAATTTTTGTGTATATCCATTAGCAAGGCATGAAATTATTGATTCTATTTTGGTAGCAGTCAGATAGCATGGTTCTCTGTGTGGAGCAGTGTGGACATTGTGTAATAAGGTCCTGAGTGTATGAAAAAGCCAAAAGAAACAGAAAACAAGAGCCAGAGCCCTGACCAGGCAATCTATTGCAGGCATTAACTTTGGCTCAGGGGTGTCATTTGTCACAGCCACATGTGTTGTCTGTGAAACAGCACTGGGAGAGCACAGCTAACCGTGTTACATGTTGGAACCAAATTGCCAGCCTCCCCACAGCCCACCAAGAGAGCATCTCCAGAGCCAAGCACCAGGACCTTGATGGAGTAGAGGCTACTGGCAAACAGCAGTCGCCCCTGAATTATGAACAGACTGACACGGTTAAAGTGAATTTTTGAAAAATGTGCAGGAAAGCACAGTCTGCTTACAAACAGTTGCTGAAGAGAAATTAAATTTGAAAAGTTCCACATTGACTTGTTAATTATTTACAATTCATGCTATGTAACGTTCACTTTGGAATTTTAGCATTTTTAGCCCTACATTATCCCAGAAAGTACTTAACCCTCTGGAGTCTTAGGGATTTTCAGACATTCTGATGTATTCTGACATGGCTTGACTTTTTTACAAATTACACCCATCAATTTTTTTTCCCCCAAAGTGTTACACAGGCTTTTGTTCAGCACAAACTCAGCCAAAACAGTAAGAATGTCATACATCTATATTTTGATTAAATCTGCTCTAAACTTAGATTTTCCCAAAACCTTTTTTCAGATGTGCTGATATATTGTGAACAAACACAAAAGGTTCTAACCAAGACTTTTGAGCTCAGAACTGAATAAACAGAGGTGTTGGCTACACACTGATCATTATAGTTTTCAGAAACTGTATGTGGTTTATTTCTAAAACTGAACAAATGTGAATTTACATGTGTTTCACTCATCAGTGGTTCATAGATTGCATATTTATCAGATGTGTGTGAATACTCAGGTGAGAGGTCTTTGTTCAGGTTCACATTCCACACATTCTACAGCCGATAATCCACCAATGGAATGTACACGGAATTACCATGTCATTATCTTATGAATTATTTAATTCTAGAAACAAAACTAAACATACCCCGAAAACCTTAAAGGGTGTAATTCTCAAATATATATATACACAGGTAGTCCTCGGGTTACATCAGTCCCGAGTTACAATGTTTTGTGGTTATGACACATCTCCCATTTACGGTATAAAGCTTTGTTTCAACTTAAGTGGTTTTGCGTCGTAAACGTCATAATGCATTATTAACGTGTTTTTTGATAATTCCTGTGGAAGGATAGGTGTTAGGATAGGATAAGTGCTTACAGTATGTTATTTATGTACAGTATTTATGTACAGTACATAAATGTACGCATGTTCTGACTTACACCGAAATTAGGTTTTATGACGCGACGTAGGAACGGACCAACGTCGGAAGTTGAGGACTACCTGTAGCTTGAAATGATATATATAGTTTAGATATTTGTCAGAGGAGCTTAAATAAGCAAAATAAGTGCCATTTGGTGGTAAAAAATACGCAGCTGTCTGACTCACTCTGAAAAACATGTCTACTTATTTCAACTCCTCTGACAAATATCTAAATCATTTTTCAATTCAAAGCTATACATATTTGAAAAGTAGACCATTTAAAGGTTCCAGGTTATGTTTAGTTTTGTTTCTAGGATAAAATCTTGCAGTTATATAAGTGTTTTTCCAGAATTTTGGTTTTGTCCCTACCAGTGGGAACACCAACTCCAGAAGGTTAAAAACTGTAGTTCAGTACTGTAGGTTTATATGATATGATACATTATCATATTTATTTAGCTTCTACTCAAGCTCAGTCATTATTTAATACAAGTACAAATACTTCTGCTTGAGGTTTAATTTTAGTTTGCTAAAATTTTGTCTGAAAGTCTGCTTTGACATTCAAATTTATATCAAGACCAATAGGAGACCCCACACAACAGAGTGTTTACATGCCATTAACAATTGTTTCTTCACCATCACAATCAGCTACAGGACATCTCACTGCCAATCATCCCACACTGATCAACATCTCTCATATTTTTCAGAAATCATCTTGGACCTTATAATCTTTATACAGATTTTACCTTCCCTGCCTCATCACAAAGTCTCTGGACTAGTGAAACCAGACAAGAAGCAACTTCAGCACAGCTCTGAAGACTCACCAGAGATTACAATGGCGGTGGACTAAAGCACAGGCCTCAATTTGTACATAGACTTAACAAGACCTTCTGAGGTACTGAATCAGCTTATTTATAGTGCTTTATCAATTCATACAGTAACAGTTCCTGTCCCTATCAGCACACGACAAGGTGTCATGGGATACAGACAGGTTTCATGTCTCTAAAAATAGCTGCACGGGACAAAAACACAATCATTTAGTCCTTTCCAGCAGCTTACAGAATGCTTGTGTCACTGTGCTTGAGAGGGTTAACAAGGTAGTGTACACAAGAGGAGACACGATCATCCAGGACTCGCTCAGGGATGAAGGATGTATTTAAATGGAACGTCATTGACTTACAAAAGGTACTTCTCATCTAAAAATAAGCAGAAGTGTTTTTTTAATCATAGCAGAAAAAGGTGCCCTTAAATGTATTGATGTCAAAAACACCTGTAAAGCTCAGAGAACAAAAATAAGCAGGTCATTAAAAATCACCCTGCAAAATAGCTACTTTAGCAGTATACTGAGGTCCTACTGAGGCATCTTGCTGAGCATATCAGTGTTTAAATGGTAGTGTGTTCCCACCTGCCAAATAACATTTACAGCAAATACTTTCTATACAGTCATATCAGAAGACCTGTATTATGACCACACTGGCTTGGAATGAATTTGGCCTAGGTTGTCACAGATGCAATGTTACAGCGTTTGCTGTATTTACGCATAAGTGAGCACACTAGTCAGATGTAGAAGAGTGTAAAACCATCATCATAGGCAAAGGATGCAAGCAGACTGATGTCCAAACGGTACGATAATAGGGTACCAGGTGAAGAGTGGTAGCACCTCAGAAAACACTACCATTAGAGCGACTCTACTGAAGGTGTCCTGAGAATGGACTTCTCATACTTTGAGTGCCTCCCAACAGCATAACAGTGGTGCCCCATGGACCATTCGTGAGTGGTACAGTGGACCAGTTAACCTTTATAATGAACACAGGAGCAAAGAGGAAATTGTCAGAGATCACCCTGAGACAGGAGTGGTTATTCCCACTATTAGATAGATGATCTTAGAGTGGATGTGATTTTGCAACACCTCAGATTCAAACCATCCATTCATCTTAATCACTTAATCCAGTTCAGGGTCATGGTAAGTCCTTCATTGGACACTGGCCAAGGCAGATTCAAACCAGCAGCCCTATATTTAATAGGCATCATTCACCAACTGTTCTTAATTAATGCAATTTTCATGAAGATTCTGACATTCACCAATGTTTTCTTATGGTGGTTTTGTTTGTAGGTAAGAACATAATCTACGGGGCCCCAAGTGGCTCAGCAGGCTAAGACACTGACACTATAACCAGAGGATTGCAAGTTTGAATCCTGGTCATACCGTTTGCCATCAACAGCCAGGGCCCAAGAGAGCAAAAATTGGCCGTGCTTTCTCTGGGCAGGTAGATGGCGCTCTCTCCCCATCACTCACACATTGCAATGTGTGCTGGCTGAGGCGTCTACTGATTGGTCCATTCAGAACTGGGATCCTGAGCTTTCCTCCGAGCGTGTTGACTCCCTAGTGACGGTGTATCGGCGGTAGTTTGAAAAGAGGTGGTGGCAGCATCACATGCAACGGAGGAGGCTTGTGCTTGTCTTCACCCTCCTAGAGTCAGGGACAGTCCAAAGTGACGGTGAGTGTCCTAATGTTGGCTACTACTACATTGGAAGGGGATTAAAATTGGCACAACAATCTACGAACAATGAAGTACACATTCGGTCGACATGTTCGTGCACATGACAATATTGCACCAATCAGCCCATATCCAGCTGTTCCCTTGCTTTTCGAGAGTATGTGCATGCATAAATAAATGAGCACACCAGTCAGTTGTAGCAGAGTGCAAAACAATCATCGTGGGCAAAGGATGCGATTTGACTGTTTAAAAGGGCATAATAATAGGGTAGCAGATGAAGGATTGCGCATCTCAATCACTAACTTCACAGGATTGCCATAGTGAAGGTGTACTGAAAATGGACTTATACATTGAGTACCTCCCAACTGTGTAACAATGATGCCAAAGCACCATTCTCCATCTCAATATGCTTTGCAGCAACCAACACAAACACACTACACTATATCATCACATTTCAGCAAGGCACAGGTCACTCAAGGATGGAAGAGTGCTTCAGTTTGGCTTTAAGAAGCTTGACATAGTGTACATGAGGTTTCCACAGTATATGGTCTATTTCAGGGTGTTTAACTCCAATCCTGGCGAGCTGGATTAATGCACATATTGGTGATTTTCCTGATTAAACTCGGCAGGAAATGACCAGGTTTAACTGTAGTGTCAGAGCAAAGACGTCACCAAACTGCTGGACACCAGTCCTCTATGACTGGAGTTTGACACCCCTGGTCTACTTAATTGGACACAATTTTCACAGATGTGAATTTGGTAGAGAACTACTTATGACATCTGAGTGATGTAATAAATGTCTCCATGTCCTTTAGAATTAAACACACTGCTCATGTTACTGTCTTTAATACTGATCTTTTCTGATTAGCCACAGTCCTGCCTTACAATCTCCTTATAAATGGAAGATAGCAGGCTAAACTGGACTAGATGTAAATGAAGTTTTTTGTGACATCATTTCCAAATGTGCTATTTTGGAAGATCAGTCTACCTATATGGATGATGCAATTACACATTGCAAGCCGTCAGAAATGTGTCTGGTGCACTCACCGCCAACTCTGAAATGGTCATCTGGGCCAATTCTCTTGCAACAATGCGAAATAAGAGTTAAGTGCATGTACGGAGATGCACTCCACAGAGTTTGCAAGGACATTATGTGATTGTTACATTAGTCAGACAGAAACCATTTGGACAAGATCACCCACACCAAGACAGACTACATGATCTGGCAGAATGCCGACTTTCACTACTGCTCTCCATCAGCTTTAACAGAGGATAACAAGATACAAGGACAAAAGTGATGTAAAAAATGTTTTTATTATTAACTTTATGAAGAATAAGCTCTGTCCAGTTGTGTCCAAAGGCATTTCAGAATAGGCTGGCTCCTTCAAAGTCACTTCTGACTTCTACCTTCGCAAATAGGCCACCTGCACAAAGAAAAAGAATTTTACTAAGCATACTCAAAGCAGCCTAAAGCAGAAATAGAGCAGTCTATAGAGAGTTTTTCCACCGTTCTGTGAAAATGCTCTGGAGATCATGGATTGCATAGCTGGCATTTCTCCGTACTCATTTTTATTCCACACTATTTAATACAAAGCTACAATAAACTTTTAATCATGTGGTAATGAACAGTGCATTTTCTTATTAGCATTTTCCATACTGTCCAGACTTTTGCTAATTTGGGGTTGTAAAAAGTGTGAACACGATAACTGTGGACAGTTCCATTCTCAACGTTTCCTTGGGAAAAGTTTGGCCCGAATTGCACAACTGCAAACTATTATATTTGCAAATGCACAAGATCTGAGACCGTGTGTCAATATTAAAATTCAAATTCAAAAATATATAAATAAAAACAAAAAAGGTCCTGGAACTCCCCATCTGCTATGAGAAGAGTGTCTGCCAAAACAGAAGGGAACAACATTAACCAAGGTAAACTCATGCAGGGTCCGCTCGCTATGATGGATGAGGAGTAACTTGAGCTCAAGGGCTGGGCTCTCGAGTGAGTTACTCAAGGCTATTCCTCTTTACAAGGACAATAATCCATGCACATCATAATACAGCCTCAGTAACCATCCAAAAAAAGAGAGAGAGGTGAATCAGATGCAAGCTTTGTTTTAAACCCCGAAGAACTGCTGTAAAATCTCCAAAGCAGCTGAAGCGACACCTGCCAATGAATGAACAATTGGCAATAATTCTTTAAATGTCATTACTTAATGGCCTACAATAAGCTTATATCCAAGGATGGAGCTGTTTATGTGTTGATTCTTGTGTCCTGGCAGAGGCAAGACAGAACAGTAAAGGCTGCCAACTGGTCTTTTGATGGTTCTGCCCTGGTATTTTCTTATCTACACACTCCAAACTTGGCAAAGCGACTGATGAATATTTTTCCTCTTGATGAAAGAAGCTGAATGGCTGATGCACTGCAGGAGACAAAGTCATGTGCTGAGTGGAACTGATGTGAAAGCATCAAGAAAGCTTGGTTCTAGCACCAGCAGTGACATCACAAGGACATGACCAAATTCATCTATAGTACAAATGGTAAAGTGGTCTTGTACTAAACTCATTGATTAGGTCATGTGTTGTAGCTTGGCAAAAAGTCCCTCCACTTAATGTAGAGCAGTAACCTGGTGGCACTGCTTCAAATGGCAAGCTTTCAGCTTTTCAGCTCAGTGTTTGCAATTCACATGCTGATAAACGATAAGTGCCTTTATTCATGCTATTTTCTGCTGTAAAGACTTTTCAGCCCATTAGCCAAGGATTGCTCAGGCAGAGTAATGCATAGTGTTGTGAATACAGAGTACAAAAATGTTCGTGTTGTAGAAGAGCTTCCTCTCAACGAGATTCACTCATTCACTCACATTTACATGCCTCCTTTGGGCAGACTGAGCAGGCAGGCGGCTTCAGAGCGTCAATATTGTTAAATGGTTGCAACACATGACTCGCATTCAGTGGCCCACCTCAGTTAAACCTCCAGACAGAGCACTCAGCTTCATCTCCTGTAACCGAATCTGACCTCCATCATCTGATTACCCTGGCCCACAGCCCAACGCCATCCCCGTCACCACCATCCAGCCCAAACGGCAGTGTAAACTCACCAACTGCTCAATGGTCTCTTTGACATGTCTCAGTCTGGCCATCTGAAACGTCCTGTCCTTTCTATGCAGTGAATAGGACCACTACAGTCATATTCATACAGCAAAACAAGAGCCATCCATGCAAATGAACATCTCACTGCCCCCATTTGGAATTCTAATGGCCACCAGCACTTTCAGCAACACAGCAGGCAGCGCTACAATTACTGCTTCATCTGCCAAAGACGATGCGCCTTTCTGCACTAGAGGAAAATAAATGGAAATGGGCTTTTTCATAACACACATGGACAACAACAGCATCAGCATTATAGCTTTTCCCCCCATTCAAGTCTAGAGGCTTCCTCACACATTCTTGTGAAAAGGGATAAGGAATAACCAAAGACGAAAGGTTTCTGCCATTAATTAGGAGCCTGCAGAGGAGGCAGATATGCTGGTAAACACATGAACCAGAGGCTTTGTTCCTGATACCTGGTTAATAGGCTGTGCATCTCTCTCTCCTCGCTGACAAATTGCTGTGACGTGATTAAAACTGTAATGTTTCAAACTGTCAGTTTAATGAAACTTGTGTCTTTCACTCACTATCCATCTCACTAGTTTACATTCTCTCTCTCTCATTCAATATTATATATATATATATA
>BRDA01014792.1:0-33789 GCA_036984385.1 Crenuchus spilurus | reverse complement strand
ATAAATAAATAATAATAATAATAATAAAGGGGGGCACGGTGGCTTAGTGGTTAGCACGTTCGCCTCTCAGCGCTGGGGTCTTGGGTTTGATTCCCCATCTGAGCGGAGTTTCCATGTTCTCCCCGTGTCTGCGTGGGTTTCCTCCGGGGTCTCCGGTTTCCTCCCACAGTCCAAAAACATGGAGGTCAGGTGAATTGGGTACTCTAAAAAAAAAAATTGTCCGTAGGTGTGTCTGTGTGTGTGTGTGTCACCCAGCGATGGACTGGCGCCCTGTCCTGGGCTTAGTTGAATAGTGTAATGCCCTGCCCTGCGCCCAGTGAGGGGGTGGGGGACTAACCGCGACCCTAATAAGGATTAAGCGGGTGTGATAATGAATGAATGAATGAATAATAATAATAATAATAATATCAGTTTGAGCTAATACCATTTCTACCATCTATTTCATTCTAGCATCCACCCAAAATGCATGACAGTGATATTATTTAACATATTTTTTATCCTCTCTTGAAATTACTTCCAGGCCGTGCTACTGCTACCTCCAAGACTGCCCTATAATTCACAACTACGATGTGATTTATTTAAGTCTCGAATCTCAATTCTCAACAAATCTCCAAAAACAAACAGAATGATCAAAGATAATTGCTAAATTTTTGCCCATTAATATTTCAAAGCAGTGTTTGGTGCAGACTACAAAAGCACAAGTCACTGCCGTCCAGTGCTTGATTCTACCTTATTAGATATTTATTCTTTATTTCTTTATTTATTCATTTTCATTTCTTTGCTCTTCTGGGCTGTGATCGAGCTGAACTGCTTTGTTCTTCGACAGCCTTGTGCATTCCTTTAAACAGATTCATGGCTTGTAGTTTTTCTTAAATCAGCAAGATATTTGATTGATGAACAAATGTGCCCTGAACTAAACTATAAGCAGAAGATGAAAACATGTTTGGCTTCAAAATGTTGCTTTGTATTAGCCTACTTCACTCAAACACACACTTACACATATTCAAATGTGCATTACTCATGTCACATTGGGTTTCGCAATTTGTTACACTAATATTTCTTGAGAAATCTTAGTGTGCCAGTCAAAGTATGTGATTTGACAGTGGAGCTCAGGGCTTTTGCTTACTCTATTAAGCTTCCCCATCAGAAGTAACCGGGGTTTAATTATTTCATTAAGCTGCAAATGCTGATCATTCATGACTCATGACATATGCAGTCAAGAGTGGGCGCAATCAGAGCTGCATAACATCTTTCAGTAGCATAGAGGGACACTAACATCCTGTATTCCATATGATGTGTGGGTGTGTGTGTGTTCCTGTGTGTTAGCGTGGCAGTTAATAGATGATCACACAATGTCCTGACACAGAAAGTGATTACTAGTCAGCTAGCGAAGGGCCAAACGTGTGGATCAATACCTGTTAGCACACATCTCCCATGCAGCCATTACCGGCCACATACAACTACCTCAGGAAGTGATGCGTTCACGTACTTCATAGCTGTAAAAGGTTCAGATTATGGAAAATCATTTTTAAAGACTTTGATGTAGTATGTACACACTATTACTGTTAACCCCAACAAACCGTATACAGTCCATATGTGGAAACTAAGCTAAAAACTCTGTTTAGAGTTGATGTCACAAATATCATCGCTTTTACATACAATATATTTACCTATTCAGCATACAGCAGCTCTGGTGCATAAATGTACACAAATTTCATGAATGGTGAATAAAATGCAAGATAAATGTAATATATAACCCATTTTAAATGACCAAAACAACTGTTTCAAAAATTTGTGTGTTTGAACGAATTGGAAAGACAAAACTGTAGCAAAGAATATTGCACCATTTTTAATAGTCCATTCACAAATTATCAAACAATGTGAAGGGCATGCTATAAAATTGTCATTAGCTTAAAAAAATTATGACATTGAATGAAATGAAAACTAAAAAGAATGTCTGCGCCTCACCCATCAATCAAAAATATTATTTAATTAGTACTCTGTTCTAAGTGACTAGTTAATGAAAATGTCAAAATTCTTTGCTACTACAAATTAATTCAGCAACCTAGTGATCTTTGATAGCATTTGTTATTCCACAGAATAACTGGGCTTTTGTTAACTCTGAGCCTCACTAAATCAATAATCCTCGCTGACCTTTCCTGAAGTTTGAAAATATCATGGATACATTTGATGAATTACAGCATTGTGGAAAGGTGTGAACTTGACGATGCATGTCGACCCATTTGCGCCCGAGAGCATTCACATTTTGCAAGAAATGGAATAGTTTGAGGAGGGATGGAGTTAATGAGGTGGTTTACAGTGCATGGTAGCAGTGACTTACACCAAAAATTCAAAATGTGCTTTAAATGTACTGAAAGCATCTGTAGTTTGTTTAAAACAGATACTGCTAAAACTGCCTGGTGTTACAGCAACAGGTGTCCAAAAAAACTACATTTCAACTGAAACTATGTACACATTCATTACATGTAAAGAGACATTTCAAGCCTTTTTGTTTTACTGTACAGCTTATAGCTCATGAAAACCCCAAATCCAGAATCTCATTATTTCATTTTGAGTGTAATGAATATAAAACATGACAGTTTATCTTTTTTAATTAAATTATTAATACAAATGAACTTTCTCAAAATGTTCTAATGTTTGGAGATGTAATAGTATTTGGTATTTAACAAAGCAGGATTACCCAGACACTTTAAGTTAAAGCCAAAGTCAAGCATGATCAACAGGAACAGATTCCTAAATGGTTCTTCAGTGTATAAGTTTAAGAAAATATATATTTAAGAAAATATAGAACCTTTATATGGTGTGAAACTAAAACCTGAATCTTTACATTATGTGGAATAAAACATGGCCATCAATATTCTTCAGGGATGCAAATGTGTTTTCAGAGCTATTGCTCCAAAGAACAAATTTGGGCACTTTTATAATATATAAGACAGGGATCTTCAAACGTGTTCCTGGGGGGCTCATGTCTTCTAAAGTTTGGTGAGTTTCTGGACACCAGCCCTCCAGGACCAGATCTGAAGTTCTCTGAAATAAGACACTCCTCAAAAACTCATCTTTTGACTTAACCCTCTCGAGTTGACATTCCGACAGGTGGGGCCAAAACCAAAATTCCACAGAAACACTTATATGACTCTACAAGATTTTATCCTAGAAAAAAAAATTAAACATCCACCGGAAACCTTAAAGGGTCTAATTTTCAAATATATATAGCTTTAAATCAAAATATACTTTTAGATATTTGTGAGAGGAGTTTAAATAAGCAGAGACATGTTTGTCAGAGCGAATCAGACAGCTGCGCATTTTTTCCCACCAAATTATGTGATCTATCATTTATATGATAATGACATGATAATTAAAGATGTTCCATTGGTGGAAAATCGAATGTGGAATGTGTGGAATGTGAACATGAACAAAGACATCTTGCCTCACGTGTATCTCATAAATATTCAAGCTAGGAACCACTGAATGAGACAAACACATCAACTCACATTTGTTAAACTTTAGAAATTATACCATATGCAATTTCTAAAAACTGCAATTACTGTGTGTAGCTAACACCTCTGTTTATTCAGTTCTGAGCTCAAAAGTCTTGGCTAGAAATGAGTGTATTTTTTGTTTGAGTGTATTTTTTAAACAATATATCAGCACATCTGAAAACAGGTTTTTGGAAGTTTAGAGCAGATTTAATCAACATATGGATTTAAGACACTCTTACTGTTTTGCACCTGTTGTTTCTCAGTTTGTGCTGAACAAAAGCCTGTATAACAATTTGAGGGAAAAAATCAGATGGGTGTAATTTGTAGCCAAGCCATATCAAACTACATCAAAATGTCTGAAATACTCTCAGACTCCAGGGGGGTAAATTTATCCAGTTTACTGCTTTGTGAAACATTGTCATGGTGTATTTTGGCACAGTTTTGTCCTAACTGAAGCCCACTCAGCTGATTAAATTAGCCACATTCATCACAAGCTCCTTCTCTCACCTGTTTTAGGATTGATGGTGAAGAAGTTCTGTGGATTTCCAGATGTGATTCGATATGTGAGGCGGTTGGCAAAAGAAGTGATGTCAGGGTCTTGGGCTTGTACGTGAACCACCGAAACATCTTTGGGTGAGTTCTCCATGATGTAAGGATGATAGACAGGGTCAGATATCAATGGGGCATTATCATTGACATCTTCCACCTCGACAAACACCTCTATGGAGGCAGAAAGTGGCACCACACCTCGGTCTGTGGCAAAGATAGTTAGCCAGTACGAGTCCTGCGTCTCACAGTCCAGAATACTGGTGGTGTAGATCTCTCCTATCAGAGAAGAGCAGAGAATGGTATTAATCTCAAGTAGCAGTAATATGTTGTGAAATTGTTAGGCATGACTTAGCGACTAGTGTCCATTATACCTGAAAAGGCATTTGATTGAGGAATTATTTATTTCTCAGTTAGTATATTTTTTTTTTACATTTTATTAAGTAATATTGAGTTTATTTCACCAAAAGTAATAAACAACTCCCAAAAGACTGTTTTTTCTTTTAAATAATGCTAACAATAGCCACAAACTAGAATAGCATAAATAAAACCATGCTAAGGTGGCTTCGGGTGATTGTTAGCCACATTAGCATGCTATTCTGTTTACCAAAACTGTAAATATCAATCAAAAGAAAACTCTATTTTCAAAGCTCTGCTGGTCTCACATAATTTGTCTGTATTGTTTACCAAACGTACACAAAAGTTATAAAAGACCTTTCTCGGTACCATTCTTCATCACAGGTGACTGGAGACGTTATGAAAATGGTGTCAAAGTGAAAAATACTGCATTGAGAGGATTGCCATTTAGCTGATGCAGATTTACAGGATTTATTATTTAGGTGTGGCAGCTGTTCTATAGGCTTGTGTAAACTGAGCTTTGCATTTCTGTCAAACTGTAATCAACAGGGAGAGCTTTGCATTCAGGTCTTCATAACTCAAGTTATCTGTTACTGCTACATGATCTGTTAGCACGTCAAAAGGACAAACTCTCACAATAAATCAAACGTCATGACACTCTAATATGCTTTAGATTTGGGGGATAGTGGTGTGTACATGTTCTGAGACTCATTCTCGCTAACAAAAAGTCACTAAAGCCTTGTGTTTCATTACCAGCACTGAGCTGGCTTGTCTAAAAAGTGAAAATTTCTCCGAGCACTTTCTCTGGGGAAATTTACCCAACCACCCGAGCTACTGAAAACAACCTCCAGCAATGGGAAGAAAATTGCTCACTTTGCAGCTCTTAACATCAGAACAGCACTCGCACACTATCACACCATTTCCTGCGAAGCATGAAAGCTGTGAATAAAAGTCTCAGAAAAAAGATCTCTAATAAATTATTGAATTTAGGATAATGGGTCACAGACAGAAATGTGCACATAATAAATTAGTTTTATTCGCAGGAGCCTTCTGGGTTTTTTTTCAGCTGTGAAGGGGTAATACTGTGCCAGGGACGTGACTAGCTGCTGAATGGACAGATTTTTGAGCGGGTGGTGTCCAATGCAAACTGACGGTTTGGACGTGGCGCAGGCTGTTAGACCGCTAAGTTTGGAGGAGATCAGCTGGACTGGGGAGCATCTCGCCGCAGGGCTCAAGCACCACGGCGCCACTCTCAGGGACTGGATGACCTTCAGGTCTTCAGTGTAGAACATCTAATCGTTCTTGACCGAAGTGCTGCCGCTGCCATTCTGTGATTAGGGCCTTTAGATGCTGCGCCACTTTACCACACGTAAATATGAAGCACTGCTGGGGTGGTGAGCGGCTGACAGAATGACCCACTTCAGGGCAGCGCTCAACTGTGCAGCATGGCGTGTGCGGTCGATCGGACATCCGCCCTTCCCCTATAGCCAGGTCTTAGTCTTGACAGGCAATGTAAAGGGTATGCAATCCTCTGGTCAAAAAAATCACTCCTCTTGTAAAACTGTCATCCCTCCTTTCCATCTTCTTTGGATACATATGAGGTAATGATGTATTTTGATAATCATGATGATTACATTGTATTTAAGCAATAAAAAGGGAATGTTTGCCTGTAGTCTAATCATAAATGTAATTTTTTTTTAAATGTATTCATAATAACACATGACCTTGACTGTTCTATTGCTTTTATACAACAGCTTTAAGTAAAGCAAGTCCTAAAAAATGTTTTCAGGTCCACATTTTTCTGTTTTAAAATTTAATGATGGTTACATGAGTTTAGATACCAAAAGCATTTTTCATATTCTTTAGGCCTATTTCACACATACTTTGCCTTTCAGTGATCATGTTAACATGCACAAGCAGAGAGGCACAGCATCTCTGATGAAGAACTGAGACTGCAGAATCTTAAGAATAGGCATCAATCATATATAGGCATCAAGTGAAATAAAACATAAAAAACAACTAGAATAAAGCTGACAACATAATTCCTGGTCTCAACTGAAAGAATTTTCATTTAATGCTGCATATTCACATTTTCCAAATAGGACTGTCCAGTCACAAATATATAATATTCTTTGACAAATTATATTTAGCCCTAGTCAGACTGGATGTACAGAGTGTCCAGGGGTAATTCTTTCTTTTACAGGAGCTCCTCTGTGTTTTTATTTACAGTCAGATCCACCAAGTCTGTGTTTATCCCCTGTCATCCTCTGAGAATAATATGGGCTGAGTTATTTACTGTTTTGTTGCTGTATGTAATTCAACACTTGTCTGTTCATTTTAGTGCTGTCCAGATACAATTATCTATGATTTCATCAGATGCAGATGTCATCTCATGTTGGAAAATTAAGATTTTTGGCTGTGGCTCAAGCTGTATTTAATCTCTTAATTTGCAGATCTACCAAAAACCTTCACAAATCACAAAGCAAAAATATAAATGCTTTTGAAGAGTCACTCAATAATCTACTTATCCTGGAAGGAAAGTCTTCCATTATGTCTGCATGGGAAAGCTTCTGTGGAGGACGAAACTTAAATGGATGAGAAAAGCAAAGTTTATTAAAGAGGTGATTTAGAATCACAGCAAAGATTTTATGTTCAATACTGTTAAACTAATATAACTGTAAACATTTGTTTATATTCAAACTGATAATGTACTACAACAGACACAAATCTTAAGGATAATAACAAGAATGAATAAATAATAAGTAAGTGCGTAAGTGAATAAAGAATAATAACCGTGCCCATATAAACAAGTGACATTAACATCTGGGTCCATAAAAAATACAACTCAACAGAATTTCACTCATCCTGTAGTCATTTTAATGCAGATGCAATTAGACTCCAGAAGAAGTAAACACACTACCACACCACTCCTGTTATAAAGAAGTAATGTGTGGAAAATGGTCAGAATTAAATTAAGTAGATTTTTTTATTACTGTACCTATAAAATTTAAATATTTCAATGACCTGTGCTCTGATTGACTGAAACACTTCTTATAACTTCAATATGAATGGGTGGGGCTGAACATCTGTAGGCTGTAGGATATATAAAGATAAATGTAAATGTAATATAAATGTGTTTTTGACATCATAAAAACAGAGAATTCAAAAGGAGCTGTTTTTGCTGCTTAGTTTCTATATATGGACTATGGACTGTGGCGTGAATGGTACACAACATCAACTACAGCCTCTTGAAATAAAGCAATCATGTCATTACTTATCAAGCAGGCATCAGTGGAAACATATAAACATGGGAGGAATGCTTTTATGTTGTACCAAGTTCTGAAATTTCTATTATAAAAATTGGCACTTATTATTATATTCCTCCATAAATAATGCTTACAGCCCATGTTGACTTTGGTGTATAAGGAGGTTTGCATTTCAAACCAACAAGTTATGACTGAGAAAAAGTGTGCATGCACTAAGGAGGTGCTTATTTAGAAATGTGTCTTTGAACAAAAAGCAAATGAATACACTGTAGAAACATTTAGACCTTAAAACAATTTGAGTTCAATGAAGGTCTAAAATAAAATGAACACTGAATAATTGGTGTGTTTTGCTGTTTTGGGTTTGAAAAAAATATAAATTTGTAAATAAAAAATTTAAGGTGTGGAAAACTGGATTTTTGCTTTAAATTAAACACAGAAAATTGTCAGTCAGAAAATTCTCAAAACTAAATTCTCTTCCATCTATATAGCCCTCATATGGAAATTAATATGCAAAAAACAGCACGTTTTGAATTTATTGTTTTTTGTTGTCACAAAATCCAATCTATTTACATCAGGGATGTCCAAACTTTTCTTGTTGGGGGCCAGAAGCAGAAAAATATGTGTGCAGTCACGGGCCACAGACTGTAGCCCTATAATAGTACTATAAGAGTTTTTGGTGGTCATGCTACATTTTTAAAGTAGTCCAAAAGCCAAACTCCACCAGCTCTGAATATTTACTCATAACCTAATTTTGCACAAAAACTGCTAACCTGGCAACCCTGAAGTTGCCGTGCTGGGCTATGAGTTGAGCTACCTCGTAGAACTTGTAGCATTTTCTTGCACTTGGTTAGCACAAAAAAGTTGGTTTTGTTGAGCTGACAAGTGGTTTCACCTTCTGTTCTGGTTCAACACCAGTGCCTGACCTGAACAAGTGATTTCATAATTTCATAATGTCTCTTAACATTATACTCCTTCATTAGAGCAAATGACAAATTAAACACACACACATTTCCCTCTGAACTCAGTGAACAAATATTAAATTTCCCAACTTGCCTGAAATCTTCTGCATTGTCTATTTTTCATTTCTTTGGAGCTGTCATGTCTACCCAAAAGTTCAGGAACAGTAACTTAGGTGAAATGTCATTAGCATTTTGTGTTGGGGGGCGGGGGGAGGGGTGCGTTTTAGATTGTTTTTATGTGATGGTTACACCTAGTGTTCAAACTAGGAACAAACTAGGAACTATGGTTTCATAATCTGCTTAACAGCAGTATTATTTATTTATTTACATCATTAACGTTTAGTGTTAGGGAGGAAAATTAGATCAGAAACAACCCATTGTAAGTAATGTTGTGTAAAATGTGTGATGTAAACATTTATTAGGTACATAAAATTACATACATCTGGCAAAAAAGAATGAAGACACCAACCAGGTTAACTTACTTAAGTTACATTATTTTGAAGTGTAATTGCAAAACGTTGATAGTTTTTGAGCACTAAAAAAGAAAGTATAGGTGCAGTTTATAATCACCTCTGACCCTAATGTGGTTAATTACACCCACTATAGCTTCTGAAATTTGACCACTGCCTATAATCCACACCATGAAACAGACTTTGGTAGCACTCAGTCAAGAAAGCAGAGCCTCAGGGATTTCAACTATACACAGCCACCATGAACAGAAGAAAACAAGACCACTCAGGCACACAGGTCACACAGCACGGCGGTTCGAGACTAAAAAACTAAAATCTAAAAAGCTTCTGCAAAAGGTACGAAGTGCCAGAGGACATACACATGCCAGACGAACACAAATACTGCAGAAAAAGACACACAAAAGAAAGAAAGTAGAAACTCAACAGTAACATTTGAAGCTGACAACACTTTCTTAGTGAAGTAACAAAGAATGACAGGTGACGGGTCAGCTCACCGAAAAAAAAGCAGCAATTCACATAGCACCTACTTTTCACGCACGAGAAAATATGTGCTGCCTCTTTAAGCTCTCAGTCCACAGAACACAGAGAGCAGAAAGGTCTCCTTCAGGAGAGAAGACTAACAATAATCATTAAGAGTTAACCCTCATTCTCATTAGAGCACCCCTCACTTTTGTCCTATCAGCAGTTTAGTGCTTTTGAAACTTTTGATCTCTCTGTAATAGCGCCATTAATGTTAACTGTCTATATTCTATACTAGTCTGCATTACTGTAATTGAAATGTATTACCTTTCATCTTTACACATTCTTGTAAATTCACAGCACTCTGTCATATCACTCAGTTTACAGCACCACAGGCCCTAAGGCTCAGCTGTTACTCAGGGTATAAAAAACAACCTTTATAGTAGTACCCAGAGGAAAAGTTTATTGCTCAAATGTTTCTCAGGAGGCTTAATAGAGATTCTTCTAAAATGCTTACGAGAAATATACAAGACAAAAAGGAGACATGAGAAGTCTGGCCCAGATAAACATTGTTATAGTTATTCACAGCATAAGACTCTTGATCCTGGTTGAGAAATCATTGAGTTCTTATTGATATTCTTGTCTTTAGTAAAGTGTGCTATTGCCTCTGCAGATCTGAGCACAATGTAAGACTTTACTGAGATCTGTACTAATGCTCAAGACTAGACACTTGATATTACTGAGGTTTTTTTCTAAGGAGAAAAATCTCAAATGCAGTTAAAGTCTCCTTTCCATCCTAATGTTGTCTATGAACTACTGAGATACAAAAGAGATCTAGATTTTGATTTTTCATTCCAATGAGTAGAACAAGATTTTAATTTAAAATAATTTTAGAGTTTTTCTGTTGGTCCTCTGATCATGTAGAGTCCACACAGTGTAAAGGGCAGCTAGGTTGCCAAATCTATTATATAAACGAAGGGAATGGAAAGAATTTGAGTTTTCATATGACATCAATATATTGTTTCATACTGCAACAAATATATATATATATTTTTTTTTTTTTTTTTACAAATAAATACAGTAAATGTTCACATATTCTTGGTGTTCATAGCAAACAGAAGACCCAATGGCAACAAAAACATATGTAGTCCCCTTGTCTTAGAGTATTTTTATTTTCATACTTAATAAAATGTTAAGGTAACACTTTATAATAACTTTCATTAATAAGCCATTAACTAATGATTAATAACTGTGAACAAACCATTAGTTCATGAGAATTTGAACATGAACAAATGTTTATGAATGACAGTTCATTTAGTTGCTAATGACTGTATTCATTTCTGCAAATGTTAACAAATCATTAGTAAATCATTTGTTAATTAAATTCCCATGAACTAAGGATTTCTTCACAGTTATTAATCCTTAGTTAATGAGTTATAAATGAAAGTTATTATAAAGTGTTACGATAATATAATGTGATGTAATAAAAAAAATTACTGCAAAGCTAAATCAGAGTGAAATTGCTGTCTGTTCCTATATTTTGGCTTTTTTTTGCTCCATAATTGGTCTCATACAGAAGAAGCACTCAAAGCAAATTGAGCTGTCATAAAATATTTTGAATGATGTTATTTTCAGTGTGATTGTGCACCATTTGTTCAAGTTGTCTATTTTGGGATAGAAAATGGCTTCATCACAATTACTGCTGAACCACTAGAGCCTGTCACTCTGACATTTCAAAGTAACACTGTAACTGTAACATTTCACTGACACACCATCACTACACAGTAAATCTGCCAGTGTTAAATTGACACTATTAGAGTTAAATTAACACTGAGAGTGTTACTTTTTGACACCCTCAGTGTTAATTTAACTCTAATAGTGTTGATTTAACACTGCCAAATTTACTGCTGTACCAGCACAACACTCACTAACATTCAACTCCCACTATACACCACATTAACTGAACCTATATGGTTAAAATAAGTCTAGGCCTGAAGTAGGTGTACCTGATAAACTGACAGTGTTTCATATATTACTTACATAAATTATTACTGCATAAGATTTCAGACTGGAGAATGAATTCAAATGTACAGTAGGTTAATACACGGCTGTAGACTCTCAACAGACTCTCAGTAACAAATCAACAATATATTATTCAGTTAAACTTCAATGTAGCAGTAAAATTTATATATACACAATACAATAAATAGAAATCTTAACCCTAATCTTAATCTCAAACCAAAACGTAATCCTAACCCTCACTCTGTCTTTAATTCTAACTCACCCCTAACCCAAAATCTAAACCTAAACTTCACTGTGGCCCTAAACCAGGGGTGTCTAAGCTTTTCTTTCTGGAGGCCAGAAGGAGAAAAATATGTGCAGTCATGGGCCACAGACTCATAGCCCTCTAGTAGTACTATAAGAGTTTTTGTGGTCATGATACAGTTTTAAAGTAGTCCAAAAAACAAACTCTACTAAGTCTGAAAATTTACTCACAACTGCATTTTTAAACCCAATTTTGCCCAAAAACTGCAAACCTGGCAACCCTGAAGTTCCTCTGCGAGTAGAGCTGAGCTACCTCATAGCATTTGTAGTATTTTCTTGCGCTTGGTTAGCACATGAGCTGACAAGCTGCTACTAGTGGTTTCACCTTCTGTTCTGGTTCAACACCAGTGCCTCTTATTTCATGTGTTAACATTATACTCCTTCATTACAGCAACTGTTTCCTGACAAATTAAACACACAAACTTCCCTCTGAACTCAGTGAACAAATAATACTTTTACCAACCTGCCTGAAATCTTCTGCATTCTGTCTATTTTTTGTTTCTTTTGAAGTTGTTATGTCTATCCAAAAGCTCAGGAACAGTAATGTAGGTGGAACATTGTTAGCATTTTGTGTTGGGAGGGAGCAGATGTGGAGCCTTTTAGATTGGTTTTATGTGAAAGCGACACCTAGTGTTCAAACTAGGAATGTCATGTTTTTACAACCTGCTTAACAGCTGTATTATTTATTTATCTATGTATTTATTTATTTATTTATTTATTTATTATTTCTAAAATACCTCCAAAAATGGTAACGGATGCTGGACATGCTTGTCCTCCAATCTCAACTCATAAATCCAGTTGAATGTCATAAAGAACATATCTGTAGCAGTGTGTTAAGGATATTGAGATGATCTGTATTAAATCAGATACATGTTCAGGAATTTCTCAGTTTAACATCAACAGATATGAACTCAAGCTCTCCAAGATATGAGCTCTCCAAATAAATAAAAAAACATGCTGCTTCACTATTTTACTTCATTGACAGGATACTGGTATGTTGTTGGGCTGTTTCATCCACAAATTTATTTCATTAATTTAAATATTTACTTATTCACTCAACCAGCAGGCACAAACTACGTACTATAGATAGAGCTGATTAGACCAGGTTTGGGGCTGAAAAAGTTCTGGAAAAGAGAAAAAATAATTAATCTGATTCAGTCTTGTAACAAATCCAGCTCATATTAAATGATGTGATGTTGTTACACATGTTCCTATAAGACATTATGTGCATGATACTCATCTTAAACATTCCATTTTTGCTTTTTAGTTTAAAACTGGTGGTGCAAGTAAGTAGCTCAAGTTCAAAACTAAGGTAGTAACATTTGGAACTCCAAACAGGTCTTGCCTGACAGACTATATCAGGACTAAGTGGAAAAATATGTTAATCTCATTTCAAGGTGAACCATTCTTTTAACTGGCACAGACAGCCTGCTCTACCATTTAGCAATTTTTTTTTTGTATTAAGGTGATTTTGGAAAACCCAGCTCAAATCAGTAGATGCTCCAGATTTCACTGTCAGTATAGTTTGTGATATCTGTAATACTTGTCATGGACTCTAAAATGCTCAGTGACCTCCTGACTCTTCATCGGCAATAGATAATCAGCTCACCAAGTAATACAAACTGCACAGTCAACATTGTACTCATCTGAAGTACTCCAAGTTCACAAAAAATAGCTTGGTGACTTCCTCTATTAAAAATTTAAATGCCATTTTAACTCAAAAATGAAAAAATAATTTTATAAATTGACAAAATAATCCACCAAAATCTAGCACTCACTTTACTCAATTTTAACCTTCTGAACTAGAACTACAGCTGTGTTAACTAAGGGCCTTTGCACACCAGCACTATTTGGTTCGGTTAAAACGGACTCTGGTTCGTTTGCTCCCTTGATGCAGTTCGTTTTGTCAGGGGTGAAAACAGTAATCACACTCTGTGCAAAAGAACCATATTGAAACCAGCAAATGGTGGTCTCAGTCTGTGTCCCAAACAAACTCCAGAGAAGTTAGCTTATGGTGAGAACATGATCCGACCTCAATCCGACCCGACTATGTTGTATCTCCACAAGTTTGCGCTAAACAGAGAGCCGGTTAGCGCTAAAACTGTACTGTACTGTTGCTGCTGTCACGCATCACTAACCCACCACATAGACTGTCATGTGGCGCTGTCTCACAGCAGATAAGTGAGAGCTCTATACAGTTAAACAGTGGAATGGAGCCGTGGCTCGGGACAGATGAGTGCCATGGGGCAGCCACAAGACAGTAGGTGTACGCCGGGTGGGAACAGCAACAGTACAGGCAGTCATTGCTCTTGCTGCTGCTACACCAGTGTTTACTTTCCTGCTAACACACCAGACAGCTCTGACCAATCAGAGGAGACAACATGTTCACATGGTTTTTTGGGGCACATTTTGGTGCGTTTAGGTTTGTGCCTGTTTGACACTCCAAGTTAAACAAACTCATTCTGATTCAGACCAGAGAAGTGAACTACAGGTGTGAAAAAGAGTATATTAACTGCACAGAACATATATGGACACCCTAGATTTGTTTGTGTAGTTAATGCATGCTCAGTAGGGTTATATACTTTAATACAACATTTTCTGCACATTTTTAGTGTTTCATTTCTTTTGCAGAATTTTACACTTTGGAAAAAAAAAATTTAAAATGTATGTAAGGATATATACATAAATGTGTAGCAACAGGGATGATATGTGGGATACCAGTCTTCTACATATAAACCCAGTAAACCCCCACAGATAATGTAAGCTGTTTTTTTTTGTGTATTTGAATAACGAAAACATGATAATTACTCTAAAAGTCACAAAATTGTTCATTTTTGTACATTTGTTGTTGTTGCAGTCTGTCACAGGTGTTAGTCTATGGGTATTACTCTGGTTCTTATTGTTATCATTCATTCAAGAGCACTGACATAGAACTGTGTTTAAACTTTTTTCACATTGATGTCAAGTTATACAGAATTAATAAAACACCTGCCAGACAATTAGAAAAGAGTATTTCACATCTCCATTGCTTTAGTATGTACATGCAATGTTTTATGAATTGTTTTCCATATGCTAAATTCAGACAATAAACAGTAATTATGCATTAACATTTGCAAATGTTTGCTTTCTGTAGAGGATATGTTAACACCTATAAAATCAATCAAATGTAATTTAATCATCTCCAAACCTTTGTACATTTCAGTACTTTCAGTTTCATAACTTACACAACAATTCTGTCAGCAGTAGAGGAAACACAGTCATTTTCATATTTAGCCACTTCACTGTTTCCAATTTGTTTTCTACCTTTAATTAGCATATTTCATAAAATCATCTTTAATTTACATCTTGAGAAATGCATCATGAAGAATTCATGCTTTTCCTGATTTGCAAAAGTCAAACTGAAATAATCTTACTCATCCTTCATTTCAACACACACCATCAAGGGCACTTCAATCACTTGTCCCAATTGGCTTCCCCACTTGCAAGCAACACTCCTCACAACAAGCAATGCTCTGTGAATGTTAAAGAATGGTTCAGTTTCAACACAAGCCCCTTCACTGGACATTCTGTTCTAAGGCGGATCTGCAGCTTTGTTGGGACGATTTCCTCTCGTTTTACATACCAGCACAGGACTTCAAGCTATCCACCCAGAATTTTAATTAAACTTCAATCGTCCAGAATAAGATTTGAGCTCACCGTAACGATTCTCTACTTCCTTCACTTCACACAAACACCTCAAAAAAAAGTGGGGGGGGGGGCAAAAGAGATGAGATTATTCCACCCATGAGAACGTGCTGTGCTTATTGGCTTTTCATATAAAAGATTTTGATATAGAGGACTTAACCTGTCTCTGGAGTAAAAAAGGCCAGAAGTCTGAGGCGAATTAGAGCTGAACCTGTTTCTTGACAGCAATCTGAGTGAGAATGCACTTTGATTTATTTCTCAAAGTCCTGCTGAGAATACCAATGGCCGCTCAAAGCGGAGAAGCGGAGCGCAGATAAGCTCTTTATAAATCCCATCCATCTTTTTAGTTCATTGTGGCACTTGAACGGAGGGAGTTCCTATTACTAAATCGCTTTAACATGTACAACGCTACTATCAAACACATCTCGAGCGAGAGTGTGAAAAAAATGGAATGAGGGAGCCCAGACTGCCTTTGATTCCACATCTACTGTGTGAACAAAGTGCAAATTTCACTCGATCAAAATGACTCCCAAAAGCAGCCAGAGTGACGGGAAGTCACAACATGCCACTCAACATGGCAGCTAAATGGATGCTGGTGGGCAGATCGGTGGTGGGCGACCAAAGCCAAAGCCACTGTCCCCAGCTGACATGAAGTGTTGACTTTGAAGATGAAAGAAAACTCCGGCTCCGGAGCCTCGATCCCCTTACAACTCACCCATGGCTGCCGATAGGGCATTTGATTCTCCGCAGAAAATCTATCCTCATCTGCAGCTCTGACATGACCAGCCACACTCATTATAGTTTAAACCACTGCATGATTAACACACTCAACCTAATTAGTTGACATGTGAATGCAGGGCGCCAGTCATGTCCCACTGCAGTGCCCCAGTCATCGGATCAATAGTAATTAGCTGTAATTAATGGTCAGGCTGCTGCTCGACAACATGTCATGTCAGTAATTGGGGATCTTTTTTTTTTTCTATTCTTCCCCCCCGCCCACAACACTGTATTCCGCTGAACTTGCATTCTGCACAACAGTAACAATCACAAACTCAAAAAACACAATGACTTTTAAGAGCATTGTTTCAAACACCACAGAGGTTAAATCATGCTTTGTAGGTCAGTAGTCCATTCTGATCGCTCACTGAGGTAATTTCATTCTATAGAGCTCAAATTCAATGGCAAGACAAAAAATACAGCAACAACCTTGTGAAACTACTCAACTGGCAGTCTGCTGCTGGAGACATTGTTTTATTGTAACAAGATGAGAATGGCTTAATCAAGCTGTTTTACTATAGAACCCATGTGAGGCTGTGGACACCTCATACTAGGCAAGTGATTAATAGATTTTTTGACTCACTACCATGAGCTTTTACTTTCAATTTAAGGACATGATACAAGAAAAATGTATAATAAATCGCCATATAATAAGAGCATTAGCATTCATCTATCATATTAATTACTAATGTCCTGTGTAGTGTGAATGATGTATGATCTGCAGGTAAAAAGGGTCTGAACACCTTCACTGCAAGAGGCAAACACAGATATCAGAATAATTAAACACATACCAGTCTCTTCGTCAATGGAGAACCTGCCAAGACCACTTCCCGCCTTGATAGAGTATCTTATTACACCATCTCTGCCCTTGTCATCATCCTTAGCAGTGACTTGAGCCACACTTGTTCCAAGACGAGAGTTCTCTTTCACGGTAGCTTTCACAGCAAATTCAGAGAAGTAAGGCTCGTTAAGGTTCTCGTTAACATCAACCACCTCCACCTCAACATAAGAGAAGGACTGAAGCTGAACAGAGTGACCACAGTCTTTAGCAACCACAGAAAGATTGTAGAACTGTTGCTTCTCAAAGTCCAATTCCTTGGCCATCTTAATGGCTCCACTCTCCACATTGACCACGAATGTTCCATTAAAGTTGTTGACCAGAGAATATGTCACTCTCCCTCCTGCTCCAAAGTCAGGATCCTGGGTTTGCAGCCAGGTGATGATGGTGCCTACTGGAAGGTCCTCCAGAACACGGCAGCTGTAACTCTTAGGAATAAAGACTGGAGGACAGTCATTCACATCCCCCAAGTAGACCTTCAGAGTGGTCACTGTGAACTTTTGATTCCCTCGCTCTGCTTTGTCTCTGGCTTCGATTTTCAGAGTAATATCTGGCATTGATTCTCTGTCTAGCTGCCCTGAAAGGTAGACCCATCCTGAAGCACTGTTAATGCCAAAAAGAGGTGTTCTGGTTAATAAAGTGTATGAAATTTCACCATTCTGATCTAGATCAACATCTGAGGCTGTGATCTGGATCACCTCCGTGCCAACAGCTGTGTTCTCTGGGACCACCACAGTGTAGCTCTCCAGGGAGAACTGAGGACTATTATCATTTACATCATCAACGTTCACAGTTAGCAGTCTCCAGTTGGACCTCTGACGAAGACCCATGTCGTATATGGTTATGTTCAAGAGGTACCGGTCTGTCCTTTCTCGATCCAGAGGCTGATAGACGTAAATCACACCACTTTCCATATCAATATTGAAACAGCTGTCAGTATTTCCATCCGATATAACGTGAAGAATGCGTCCATTAAAGCCAGTGTCTCCATCATTAGTGTTCACTTTAATGACACTTGACCCAACAGGTAAATCCTCACTGACTATTATGTCAGAAGGAAATGCTTCAAACTGAGGAGTCTGTCGGTTAATGGAATACAGGTCAGTGTAGACCTCTTCAACTTTTGATTTGCCAATGGCACTGGCTTTTTTGAGAAGTTTTTCCGCTAACTTTTGTGCAACTTTAGTGTCTTTACAGTTGAAACTCTTAGATGGCATTCTGCCTCTCACAACTGATACGTTAACAAAGGTGGGCTCTGAGAAAATCTCTCCATCAGTGGCTGCTACTTTCAAGCTGAACACTCCATTTTTAACATTAGATCCAATAAGAGATCTCCTTAGTGACAGCATCCCAGAGTCTGGGTTAAGACTGAACAGATCTTGTTCATTTCCAGACACTATCTTATATTTCACCAAGCCAAGCTCATCTATATCTATGGCAGACATTGTAATGATTGTCTGCCCGACAGGAAAATCACGAGCAATCATTCCTTTACAGGAAACACGTTCAAAAAGTGGTGGATTGTCATTAGCGTTCAGAATACGTACTGTGACATTTACTTCATTTTCCCGTCTATAAGGTAAACCCCAGTCAGAGGCCCGGACTGAAAAAACATATGTTTCTAAAGATGACTCAAAATCGAGTTCTTTAGATGTCTTCAGTTCTCCTGTATTCTGGTTGATTGAAAATGGCAAAGCTTGAAGACTTGCTATACTATATGTTATGCATCCATTTTCCCCTCTGTCATCATCCAAGGCTGATATGACAAGAACAATAGTACCGATCGGAGCACTTTCATTGACAAATGCTTCGTAGGATGGCTTGGTAAAGGTGGGGATATTATCATTAGCATCCTCCACTGTGATCTGCACCTTGGTTCTCAGACCACTTAAAGCCTCTGTCACCTCCAGCTCAAAAAGCTGCTGACCCAGCATGGTAAGCTGTCTTGCCGTTGAGATGACACCAGTATAAGTGTTAATACTGAAATAAATGTAAGCTGAGGTGAGACTTAGGCCGTAGCTGACAGATTGTGTCTTGGGAGAGATTCCAACAGTCTCTACAATGGTCCCAGGAGGAGCAATCTCATTAATTGTAGCTCTGTAAATGTCTTTCTCAAATTTTGCCAGAACAGACTGTGGCTTTTTGACCAAGAGTTGAATAACTGGAGTGTTGGAGAATTTGGGAGGTGTGCCTCTATCTTTAGCTTGGAAGGTGAGATTACAGCCGTATGGAAATGTGTTCCAGTCTACAGGTTCAGACATTTTTAGTCTGTACTCATTGCCAAGTGGTGCTCTGTCAAGAACAAACTGTTCTAGTGGGTCACCAGCAATGATTGCAACCCACTCAATTTCTCCATTTGGTCCTTCATCCAGATCCTCCACTGTCACTGTCGCATACACTGGATCTTTGTCTAACAATGATGGGACAAGCGCAACTGCATTCAGCATAGGTGCGTGTTCATTAACGCGTATGATGTTAATTATTACTTTTGCTGTGCTGCTTACACCATTGTTCCCATAAACTTTCATTCCACGATCAACTGCTAACACCTCAAGGTCAAACCTTTTGTTCTCATCTACATTTGTTTTGGCTGTGAGAGATATAACTCCATTGGTTGGATGGACCGCAAAATGCTCAACAATTTCCCTGAAGAAATAATAAAATTCTCCATTGGAGCCAATGTCAGCATCCGTGGCAGTGACCTGGGCAACACTGGCTCCTAATGGAGTACTTTCAGGTACAGTAATGGTATAAGTGGTGGGTGAGAATAAAGGCCGGAGGTCGTTCATGTCCATAATTTGCACACTAACTGTAGTAAATGCTTCCAGACCATCTTTGTCCAAAGCTCTTATGCTTAATGTGTAATTGTCCTGTACTTCACGATTCAAAATAGCAGAGCTTCCACTGTTAGTCCTTATGCGAAGAAAACAGAAGTCACCTAGAACATACTCCTCTGCCTGAAACAGCCCTTCATCATCCCCAGATTCAATAAAATATTTGATGTCCCATGAGTTGGACTTTGACAGAACAATGCCCATATTGACCTTGCTCCTGACGTAGGACCGAGCTGCAGAGTTTTCATAAATGGTGACATTGTAGATGGAGTTGGTAAACTGAAATGCTGAAGATCCAGGCACCTGAAACTGCCCCCAACAGGTAAGGAGTTCAAAGAGGATGAGGACAAAGGTGGGATGGGTCTTCATTCTGACCCCAGGAAATCTGTTTATATCCATGCCATCATCTAGCAGCTCTGTAAATAGGACAAATGTGCTATGAAACACATATGTACAATGTGAACACTTCACATGTCATTCAAATGGGTACATTTTCATGTTAAATTAACTTAGCGATTAAGTTAGTAAGACTAGCCAAGAGTAAACTGTCAAAAAAGATGAACAAAACTTTGAGGTGCTCAACACTGAGACAAGGTCTGAATGTCTAATCTAAACAATGTGAAAGTAATCTCAGCAGAAAGGACATAGGCATAAAATCATAAAAAGATACTACAGGAACTTTCACAGGGTTCATAAGAACAGGTTTCTACACTCTTAAAAGTGATGGCTCTTCAAGGGTTCTTTAGTAAAAAGAATGGTTCTATAGAACCATGAACACACAAAGAACCTTATTAAGGGTAATTTACATGCTGAAAGGGCTCTTCAGATTGATTAGGAATGTGTTAGATGGTTCTATATAAAACCTTTTTGAAAAGGGTTCTATATAGCACCCAAAAAATGGTTCTTCTGTAGTTATTGTGTTAAGTTTGTACTAACAGGTGAACCATTTTTGGTGCTATAAAGAATTCAAAAAGGTTATGCATAGAACCAACACTTTCCTCATCAATATGAAGAACACTTTAACCATGCAAAGAGCCCCTTGGGTTCTTTGAGTGTTCATGGTTCTATAAAGAACCATTCTCTTTACTAAAGAACCATTCAAGATCAATCTCTTTAAGAGTGAATTATACAGATGTGACAATATTCTAGATCAAATCTCTACTGGTTTTACTTTTGGTTGGGATGTAGTAGTATAGTGATGCTATTCACCAGAAATGAAAAAGAGAACTTGCTCCACAATAGAGAAACTGAGTCTTTTCCATAAACTATAGGCTTTAAAATTCAGGTAACATGTTAAATTATCAATGTTACATATTATGGTGAAATCTGTCAGATGAATAGTTCTGGATCGTGTGCTTTATTTGTAAAGACTATATTGAGGATCCAGCAGCAGTCTCCTGTAATCCATCACGCAGCTGATGATCAGAAACTTTCATACAGTGCAGGACCTCAGAATCAAGCATTGTGCTCTTAAACTTGTGACCTCTCTCTCTCTCTGATAACTGGAGCATTTAGAGAACATGAGTGAGATGTCTTACCTCTGTGTGTGAGAGAGAAAAGCACACGCTGTCCAGTAAACCACAACACCAACCGCTGTGCACAACTACACCATCCTCACAGTCCCGGTACGGCTACACTGACTATACCGCTGCCCTCCGTTCAGTAATCTCGGTGGCGCGCACGGCGCCTGGAGCGCGCTCCCGAGTCACCATAATAACCTCTGAATGCGCAAACGAGACTGACGCTGCCACCACAGCAGCAGACATCAGGGTGTTAAAAACGACGTGTTCTGTAGTATCATTTTTCTCACAACAGAGCATGCAGCAAAGGAAAAGTCTGTCACATGTTATAGTCGCTATCTTATAATCTCACTAATAATTTATATCTATAATTATATCGTATATATCTTCTACGAAGGGTAAACAGTTCAGTAATGAAGTATATCTATAATTATATCTTGCATATCTTCCATTAGAAATAAACAGCTCATTAATAAATTATATCTATAATTATATCTTAAATGTCGTCCATGAGGAGTAAATAGCCCACTCGTTTATTTTCCATAGTACGACAGAGTTGAAATCGGGACGATATTCTCTGGTTTTGCTTGTGTTTCTGTCTTCAGTTACCTTCCTGTTATAAAAAAACATAATATCACCTCAGGAAAAGTGCAGATTCACCTTAATTACCCTGTGTGCTCTTTATGAATGCATTTACGTATTCGTTGTTTAAACGAAGAATAACAAACAAGAACAAACCACGTTGGTGTAGAACGGTATGCTCAATAAAATGTCTTATCTTGATTAATGCACACAGTGCTCTCTCTTTAGCCCGTGGGAATATCCCAAACATCAGAAAATCATTCGATTGATGGGACGGAAACGGGACGAAATAGACCGACTGTGTCCGAGAATTGACGAAATTCGGCTTCGGATTACGATTAATCACGGAATATAGCGACATGGTTCGGAGAAGGCACGCAGTGTTGCCAGATTGGGCGTTTTACTGCTATATTGGACGGATTTTATTTGAAGTTGGTTTGGGGAATACGCTTTCGTGAGTGAACTAAATTTCTGCTGGTTTGTAACTGTTTTGGCGGTGTAACAATACATACGTATAACTGCTTGCTTTATATAACAGTCGAAATGTAAATAAGTCTACCTTTCCCCGACATCCAATCAGTTGTAAAAAGCTTGATTGACAGATCGTTCACTCAAGTCAATTGAAAAGTGTCCCTGGATTAAAATCGTGTTTGATCTACATTTCTTGGCGGTTTTTCAAGCATTTTGGAGGATTTTTATTACACGTATTGGATGGTACCACTGTCTCAATCTGGCAACCCTTAAGATAGGAGTTGATGGCTGAACTGCGAAGCTGCGGGTAGTTTCTAGAATAAACCAAACCTGCGGATTTGAGCAAGTCGGAGCGCCGTTTACGTTTACTTCTGGGGCTTCATAATGTCTGTCCTTTGTTACAATAAGGGATGCGGACAACGTTTTGACCCAGAAAATAATCTTGACGGTGAGTCGGTCAGTTTGGAAGAAGCTAGCGAGCTAACTAGAGTGTAGTTTAACATCTTCAGACTGTTAGCCAGCCTGTTAGCCATTTAAGCTAAGCTAACTTTCGTTTTGTGATGGAGTCGCTTGTAAATTATGTTTCGACACCCGGGATAGTTGGCTGTTATGAGTATAATAGATATGTAGCTGTATATTTTACTGTTCTGGTTACTGTTTATTGCTCTGAAGTCTCCTGATTAGCCAGTATAGTCAGGCTAGCTAGCTAGCTAGCTAAATATCTAACTATGTAGCTAGTTAGTAAAGCAGGTTACAGTTTTATACTTAAAATTAATAGTTTATTTTTCTCTAATCTTTGCGAAGTGGTAGGGTATTAGCTTTAATTTTAATTAATTAATCCATGTGTTTTAGATGCTTGTACTTATCACCCTGGAGTGCCAGTTTTCCATGATGCACTGAAGGTAACTTGATTTAGAGAAGGACATTAAAGCTTTTTTAAGCAAATGAACTTTAGCACCATTCTTTAGTTTCTGGCCAACTAACTCATGCTGCTTTACTGTTTCTCACTAGGGTTGGTCCTGCTGTAAGAGACGAACAACTGACTTTTCAGATTTCCTTAGCATTGCTGTGAGTAAAAACTAAAACATGATTTTGTCTTGAACAATCATAACCGACGGTAATGAAGTTGGTGCTATTGGCTGTTTCTGATATTCTCCAAAGGGTTGTACAAAAGGTCCGCATAATCGGGAGAAGCCCCCTGAACCTGTCAAACCCGAGGTCAAGACATCTGGAGAAAAGAAAGATGTGGATGGCCTTAAGCCAAAGTTTATTGAGTCCATCATCCAAGCACCCAAACCTGCTGAATGTATTCAGCGACCAAGGTGAATGAATAAACTCAAGTCCAAACATTAGAGCACCATTTATATAAATTATTCTAGTGATTCTTCGTACCCTGTTTTCTTGTTTTAAATGCGATAGCTCGGCATGTAGCAAACTCTTTGATGTCTTTGCAGTCCAGATGAACCTCTATCAAGACTACAGCAGAAGGTCTCTGCTTCATTAAAACAAGCTTTAGAAAAGCTGAAATTATCTGAAAATGCACCAGATAAAAAAGGTGAGAAATGTTTGTAATCCTGAATTTGGACTGCATAGCTGGAACATTAACACATACAATGTTTGAATATAAATAACAGAATGTCTGTGCAGATTTCAAGACCTTTTCCTCTAGTCTGTCAAACAGTTTTTTTCTGGTTTACAGAGGAGGAAGGAGATGAAATTAAAATTGGAACATCTTGTAAGAACAGCGGCTGCACTAAGGTACTGTCCTCCAAATAAATTGTTTCTGCACAATAGTAATGTCCTCTGTTCAATTCTAACAATTGGTTTTGTTCCGTTCTATTTATCAGACCTTCAGTGCACCAGAGAGCAATGAAGAAGACTGCTTGTATCATGCTGGAGTCCCTATCTTCCATGAGGGGTACATAATATTTCTTTATGTAAAACTGTGTATGATGGTCTGAGGTGAAATCAGAGATACTGTTTGGCCTTTTCTGTTTGCAATTTTTTTTGGTCATGTTTTAAGGATGAAATACTGGAGCTGCTGCAAGAGGAAAACCTCTGACTTCAACACTTTTCTGTCACAAGAGGGATGTTCCAAAGGAAATCACATGTGGCGGAAGAAGGACATGGTGTGTTTCTGACTGTGATGCTAAGACTATAATAGTGTGAGAATCTTTTGTGCCATTTCATGCACTAAGTGTAATGTAGGTAGGTTTTTTTTCTTTGAAATAAAATTACTGTAGATATCCCTGAAGAAAATGATGATTCTGTGTAATTGAAGGTTTAGAAATGGTTTGTCAGGGAAATCCTTTTCAATCAAAGTGTCTGCTGCCTTAAATTTATGTTGGAAATATTGTGTTTGAGATGAGAGCAAATAATTGCCACCACCATATCATATTTACTAGTGGGAAACTAGATTTTTTTTATGAGTTCAGAGTTTTAAAATTTACAGTGTGTCAGTAACAAAGTAATGGCGGCTGCTGGTATTGGATGTCTCCCCTACAGAAGATGTTAAAAATTTTAAGCTTATTTGTGACTGTAGGACAGTAACTGCAAGTTAACTGTATATTTCAGGTTTGTACACATGAAATTCAGCTTTTGTGAGGACAGATATTGTTTTTGTGCACAGATATTAAAACAAAAGTAAAAAAATAATTTTGTTGTGGCATCCATTTTCTGCACCTTTTGTACTCCAAGGCAGTATTATTAGTGGATACAAGAGGCTGCAGGTTTTTGTGGCAGCAAAGCAGGAGCACATCCAATCAACTGTTTTAAGTCTGAGGCAGATTCATTAAACAGCTAAAATTAAGCATGGAGTACTTTGCAATGAAAACCTGCAACCACATTTGCCTTTTGCATGTAAGATTGGACATCTTTGCCTTAAGGCAATGGGTCATTATAATGAGTTATTGTTCTTTTATGTTCACAGGGTAAAAAGGTTGTGCCATGCAGGTTTGATTGGCACCAAACTGGGAGTCAGGTCACAATTACAGTCTATGCCAAAAACTCCATCCCTGATCTGAGCTACGTCGATGGAAACAGTACCGCAGTATGTAATCATATTTCATTGAATTTCTTCTGTAATGCTGTTTTTGCCCAAAATAAATACAATCACAAAATGGTAGACCTGAAATATTTATTTGTTTGAAGTTATTTCCTTTGTGGACTGTAATACGGCTACAATAATATGGCTTTCACACAAGATTACACTGTTTTTTGTCTTGACAGTATTTACTTAAAATTAATCAATGATTTTTGAACTAGTTTATGGGTATTTCTGATTTTCATGTTTTCATTGGATAATCACACTGAAGAATAACAGCCAGAAGCAGAGCATTTTCCTTATGTCTAATAGTCTCTAAGAATCTCAGAAGCCTGCCTTAATTAATTGTCTCTGTTTCAGCTGGATATTCACATTATATTTGATGGAGATAAGGAATTTAAGCAGAGTATAATTTTATGGGGTGTAAGTACTCATTGATTTCTTTTATGGCAAGTCTTTTTTTCAATGAAATTGCACCTATTTAATGTGTACAACAAAATGACATTTCATTCTCACCATAGGTCATTGATGCAAGCAAAAGTGCAATGAACATGATGGCTGCTAAGATCGAGATTGTGTTGAAGAAAGCTGAGCCAATGACATGGGCACGACTGGACCTTCCACCTGTGACCAGTCCACCAAAAGAGGAGAAGAAGGAAAGTGATAGTGATGAGGATGAAGATTAAATGAACACAAGGGCAACATTGAAGTACTGTATGAGATCTTTAGCCTGATCACATGATGTGTGAAATTCGGGAAGATGATACATTGACATGATGCATGAAAGTGTTTGCTTCTGTGAAGACTGTTTATGTCTGGATTTCATTGCAGTTTGCAACATTACGCTTTTGAGCTGAACTCCACATTCCAAAGAATATACTGTATCAATTTGAAATTACTGTCATGATTGTATTGAGTGTTTATTCACAGTAGCCTACTTGGGACCTGAGTGATCTGGAACCGACTTTAACATATGCCCCATTGTTAAGTCACCATTGATGGGGCTTTGAAAACCTCAAGCTCTCAGGACTTTAATGTACATGGAGCTTTTACCATCTTTGATTTTAGCAAGCCAGTTTGTCCATTGTACTTTCTGTACATTTTCTCTCCATGTTCAAAGATATCATGCCTATGACTTGACCAATAAATGAATAAGTTTTAAGTGGTTGGACCAGTTCTTTTGCCCACTGTCAGCCAGTGGCTGGTTAGCGGCTAATGAAATAATCCATGTGTTTTTCTAGAATTCATTTACAAATCTTTAATCTTTTACTGTCTTAAGTTCCCTCCACCCTCAATTATTGATTGGTATGAGCAGGAAAATGTAATACTTAAAGCAATGTTTAAGTACACTGCTCAAAAAAATAAAGGGAACAGTAAAATGTCCTAGATCTCAATGAAAAATATTCCAGTTAAAAATATTTATTGCATAGTGGAAAATGTTAAAAATGATCAATCAAAATTATTACCCCTTGGTCTGGATTTAGAATCAAACTCAATCTCACACCACCCTTATGGAGTCTGACAGTTTGAGCAGAAACAGTAATTAGTGGCCTGCTGGAGGTCATTTTGCAGGGCTCTGGCTCTGCTCCTTGCACAAAGGAGGAGGCAGCGGACCTGCTGCTGGGTTGTTGCCCTCCTACGGTCCCCTCTGTTTCCTTGTATCTGCTCCATGCTCTGGACGCTGCTGACAGACACAGAAAACCAAAAGCTCTAATGCTACTGCATTTTAAATTATGATACCAAATATGAATGCAATGATCACTATTAATATAATTAATGTTGTATACTATAGCACAATGTCAGATTTCACTAAGGATGTAAATCTGTCAGTAGTTTGATCAGAGGAGGATGGATCCCCTTTGTGAGTCTGGTTCCTCCCAAGGTTTCTTCCTCCAGCCTTGAGGGAGTTTTTCCTTGCCACTGTTGCCTTCGGCTTGCTCTCATCGGGCTTAGATTCAGTTTGTTTGATATTAAATATGTAAAGCTGCTTTGTGACAACGCCCATTGTAAAAAGCGCTATATAAATAAATTTTGATTGATTCTTGCCATAGCTCGCATTGATATGCCATCCTGGATGAGCTGCACTACCCAAGTGACTTCTGTGGGTTGTAGACATCACCTCACGCTACCTCTATGGTGAGAGAACTGACAAAATGCAAAAGTGACCAAAACATCAGCCAGAAAGGATGAGAACAGAGAAAAGGTCTGTGGTCACCACCTGCAGAATCACTCCTGTATAGGGGTTGTCTTGCTAATGGTCTTTCTACCGGTTGTCTGTTCCATTTGCACAACAGCAAGTAAAATTGATTCAGTGTTGCTTCCTAACTGGACAGGTTGGTTTCACAGAAGTGTGGTTGACCTGGAGTTACATTGTGTTGTGTTCCCTTTATTTTTTCGAGCAGTGTATATAATTCAGTCACGCCACTGCCAGGGTAACAGCACAGTTTAAGTTTTGTTTAAAAATTAAATTGGATGGAGCTAGCAGTACATACATGACCGATTAAAAAAAATAAGCAAATATCAAGTCTGTGGTAGTGTAGTGTATGCTTGTGCTTCCATTGTGGGCATCATGAACTGCACTTTCATCACAACATGCTGTTCTATGGTTATTAAAAGTATTCCCTAAAACTCGGCATTTATACAGTAATGAGTTAAAAGCCTTTGGAAAGTAATACATCCAGTTTACTCTTGCTCCTGTTTTGTACAAAGCCAGTTCAGACCAAAAGTAACAGCAACAAAATAATGCAAAATATTTTATTTACTTGTACAAAACTACATAAAACTTTCAGAAATCAAAACTCCTTTGGACCTCAGTTGGTCCAAAAACAAAATCAGTTTCAGTGGCCGCAGTCTTCAGGCACTCCTCTTCACTCTGCAGTTTGATGGAGGACAAAAAGAACAAAGTACAACATATAGCTTAATTTACAAATCAAGAATAATCCAATTTCTATGCAGTATAAAAAGATGCAACTAAACTCACCTCACTGAAGTACTTCTCTATGAGTCCTTGGGCAGCACGATACACAGCATTGTTTTCATGGTTCTGAAGGAGCTCAATGCGATCCAGACCGCCCAACTCTTCCACCAATAGACAAAGCTTTTCCACCTCCCCTAGTTTCTCAGCAGCCTGGGAAAACCAAAGTAGATAACAGCTTGACTAGACAGCCTTTTGCAAGAAGATTGAACACTTATGACTGGTGTCAAGGGCCTTACCAAGAAGATGTTATTGAGGGCATCAAGAATGACTAGGACAGTCTTGGCATCTTTGACAGTAAGTAATGATAAAATGGCCTCCAGGCCACCACACTTGACAAGCTGTACTACCTGTTCCACTGTTCCTCCACTGGTGTAGTTCGTGACTGCCCAGACAGCCTCCCGCTGAGTTTTAAAGTCAGCCTAAAAGATGACAAGTTAGGTTCAATAACTGCTTTCTTAATATGAAATGTTTTCCCAAGTTTTGGCCTCAAACATGCTGCTAAAAACCCATTGACCAGTCAAGATGCTATTTTCAGCTTTACCATGTACAGATTATACTGCCATCATGTACTGTTACTATGTAAACATTTGACATCCAAGATCAAGTTAGTGGATTTTCTCAATTTTAAATCAAGACACTCAGCATCTTAGATGACCAACACAAACCAGTTTGATTCAGACAAGTGACATCAAGGAATGACTTTAAATGTTAAACTAAACATGCCCACGTAACAATCTAAAATCTTGTCTAAAACAAGGCTAAGTTTCACTACTTACATTCTTTAAGAGGTCCACAAGGGGAGCCAGTAGACCACATGTGATTAGTTGCTGGATCTGCTGCCGTGGTCCAGCTGCAATGTTGGACACGGCCCAGGCTGCCTCCTTTTGTACATTAGGTTTGGGATGGCGCATTAGTTTAGGCAAGGCACTCAACATCCCTGCATCAATGGCCATTTGGGTCTGGATGTCTGAACCACTCACAATATTCCCAATGGAGCGCAGTGCTGGAGTCTTAAGATGGAAAGAAGTCATGTTGGTAGCAATCAGTCAAGATGTAGAACCCTTCATCTAAAATGTTATGGGTTTACTAGAATTAAGGCAAAAAGAGACATATGCAAATTAAACAATCACCACCACAGCAAGCTCCTCCAAGTCCAGCAGCTCAACCAGTCGTGGAAGGATTCCAGTGCTAATTACAACTTCAATCCGCTCGTTGGGCCCATCCGTGAGGTAGGAGATGGCCCAGCAAGCATCTGACAAGACAGATTTGTCACTATGGTAAAGCAGCTGTATGACTGAGGGAAGCATCTGCTGGACAGCAGAGAAGCGAGGGAAAGGATTCTTGTTCCTACACAAGTTGGAGAGGGTCCACGTCAGGTTGCGTAGGTAGCCAACCTAGAAGAGACAGTTATTTCCCCCATGCTTTATAGTTGAAATTAATAGACGAATAAAAACGCACTTACAGGGGAATCTGGCGTCAGTCGAGCTAGTAGAGCAGGAATCACATTACAGTCAATAAGTGCATCCCTGTATGATGCGCCATCACCTGCAATAGCAGAGTTATATTGCCATACTTGAGGAAAAAATGCAAATTTCTTAAAAAAATAAATAAAAAATAAAAATTGCTGTACATCAGAGCAGTTTAATGTGAAATACTCCAGCTTATCCAGAATGGAGTCAGTGCTGATCAGAACTAGATCTCATTTAAAATTCTCAAAGCTACATCACCAAAAGTTGTTACAGTCAAGATTGTGTCTATTGATTTAGTCATCGTTTTAAATGAGTTGTGGGGTAGCATGTAGGCAATTATAAGACAAAGTACTTTGCAACACTCAACATTACATATTAAACTTGACGTGCCTGATCATTTGGGTTTTAGACAGCAAATAATTCTTTAAAAATCACCATTTAAAGAAATAAGTCTGCAAGATTAACAATCAACTTCCATTTGCTGCATCTCAGTGAGTCAAATTTAGCCTTTAACAGTTATTTCTTCAAAACCTGGTATTTTTTTATTTTTTTTTTAAGAATGCAAGAGGTACTTCAGAAATGCTGATTCCAACAGGAACCGACAGCTGTAAACAAGTGCGGCACTTCCTCTAAAGGAAACAGTTGCCTCCAGAAGGTCACAGGTGTTACCTGCAATGTTACCCAAGGCCCAGACAGCCTGTTCACTTATGTTGAGCATGGGTGAGGCAAGGAGAGCAATGAAGGCAGGCACTGCTCCATGTTCCACCACCTGCTGTGTGTGCCAAGAGGTGCCTGATGCAACATTAGTGAGAGACCAGGCAGCCTCAAACTGCAGAGTGGGGTTATCGTTCCTGCCCAAGAACTCTACAAAGCGGGACAGTAGTCCTGCCTCCACAATCTCCTTCAGTGGAGGGTTTTTCTCACGAGAAAGTAGCTTCCTAAAAAGGACAACAAAGCACGGCCATGAAGTACTGAAGTAAGCCATTTCATTTAATATCCAATGTATACATATGTTCCTAGCTTTTGTGAGTACATAGAATAGGATCTTTGTCATTGTACAGATAAATTCAAGTACACTCCAGATCAGGCTTGATAAGGGCTTGCGTACGTGCTTGCTAATTAAAGAAATTGAATGCAACTCAACTTCATTTAGCAATGTGATAACCTGATTAAAATGTCACTGCTAGATAAAGGATGTAAACATTGCTGCACTCATGTAAACACTATATTCATCTGGAGGTCAACAGGGGGTTATTCCACAAAGCATGATCTGAATTAGGCAGGTAACTTAAGCCCAGTCAAATCTGTTCAAAAGGGAAAACAGCAAAACATACCTATTGGACAAGACTCGGTGTTGGGCTTGCATTACCTGGCTTTGGGAACTGCCCCCAGGAGTATAGGACAACACTCCTGTTAATGTATATAGTCCTAAACATTAATATTTTCTCCTTCTTATTCACCTATACATCACCTGATCTCTTGAGCTCTTGCTTTCTTGCAAATAACGTAAACACATTACTGTTGAATATGCTTGAGCACCATTGTTGGTTGCTGGATGAATGTGTGGCAAATTAACATCCAGGTAAGCTAATCATTGCTTAGCAATCACAGGTCAACTAAATTTTCTCCAAAAATGTTTCCACTCCACACAGTTAGACACCACATTTGCAGCACAATGACATACCGAAGATATTTAAATTTTTCATTCAAGCCAGACAGTTATGGTGTCCGTAATAAATTGTGACCCTATTTGCTTTACAGTTTAAAGGCAGTTTAATAACCAGAGCTGCTGTACCTGGCTGTTTGACAACCAAGTGTCTGCTGTTCTGGACAGTCACTGTTGACGTTTGCGATGATCTCCTGAATTGTTGCAGGTGTCACCTATTGTGGAACACAGACTGTGAAACAATACAGTAACACTAATTGGCATTCATCATTACAGTGCTTTAATAACGGGTCTACGACCTGTTGGTTGTCGTTGTATTCTGGAGAGAGGGGCTCGTCTTCAGGTTGAGAGGAAATATTTCTTTTCTTCAGGATACTCTCCACTCTCTGCGCTTTACGCAGTTCAACACACTCCGCGATTCTGCGTTCGCGCATTTTCTTCAGGGAAGATAAAAGCCAGCAAAATTACAACTTTCTTACAACGTTGCTTCAATGTTTCCAAAAGCAGCGTTGCCATTTGGGTATATTCAAATCTAACTCCGTGTATGTCAGTGTTTAAACATGTTTTCTACTTTTAGAAGTTACATGTCTCCACTGCTCCAAAACAACAGGTCACCGGAACGTCGACACGACGTTAGTGGTGGTAATGTGTGAACAGGAATCCTTGATTTTTTTTCTCAGAGTACACACGGTGACTGAAAACTTACCGATGGCTCCTTGCCTTTGTTTTTAAACTTGGACATGCGCTTGTCGGTCAGGATGTCGGTAGGCATTACGACGGTCTGCTTTCTGCCAATACGTACAAAAAAAAAGACTAAATATGTCCTACACGCAAGCCTGAGATAGAAAAAAACTGTGTTACGGTTTCAAAAAAACGTACTACACCAATAATGAACTGTTGAAAATATTTAAAGTTCTATCTAAACTATGAACAGGTGAAACTAATCAGTAGAAATGAAGTGTTACGTCCTGCGCTGTAGCCGCGTTACATACGTGTATCCATCCGCGTGAAGGTCTGAATTGGTCATTAACTTTATTTTATTAATTGACGTTTTTTAACTCACCCTAAGGCAGGTCCACTCTTTCTAATTTATAGATACACTTTTACAAATTTTAAAAAAAAATACTATTTAAAAACTATCCACCCAACATACCCTACGCCTCAGAAACACGCCCACTATACGACACGCCCACTATACGACACGCCCAAAACACGGCATAGTGCCTTGATAGTCACTGTTCAACGCTTTTGTCTGTATTTGCTGTTCATATTTTCAGCCCTTTTGTCTGTTACATTGTTGAATAAAGTGTCTTAAAATATGACCAAATGTGCTTTATAGTTTCAGTTGTTCCGCTTTTCATTTGGTAACAAAAGAATGTCATAATGTATATAACAAACCTGACTGCTCAGCTAGACATCTAAAATGCACCGCTGTAGGTGAAGGATTAGGAAATACTGTTCTAGAGTTTGGGTTAAAGAGCTTTTCTGTCTGCTAGTGTGCTTAGTGTTTTTTCCATTACATTTATACTCCAGCTAAATAAATGTGAGCTACGCCATAGGCAGCAGTCCCCACTCTTGGTGCTGGAGTACCACCCTTAATCTGCTCTTAACACACCTGATTCAGTTAATGAGCTCCTTTATAAACCATTTTTAGTTCGAGTGGGTGCATTAGAGCAGAAGCAGCTCAGAAGAAGTGAAAAATCAAAAGGGGATCTTTTTAACTTCTCAGCAGTTTCTCCAACTAGAAACAAAAATTTACTTAACTTGAAATCTGCTGCTCAAATATTTCTCACCCAAAACTTCTCAATTGCTATGAATGGTTATAATGTTTATGTTGGGCCACAAGTATCCTGTGTTTCCTTTTTGTCTCATGCTACTTTATCTAAGGAATGTTTGGAGAATCTATATTAAGTGTCCTGAGACATCCAAAAGCAGCATTGCAGCATTTGATATATATATATATATATATATATGTTACAGGCAATGTATAAAAACCTGCATTCTATAGAATACCTAGGCATTGTATACAATGCCGTAAATGGGTCG